>JAFVLL020033789.1:0-59686 GCA_021397915.2 Tor tambroides | reverse complement strand
GATCAGGGTTGGAGCTAAACTCTGCAGGAAAGTGGATCTCGCAAGCCAGATTTGAGTATCACTGCTTTACACAATACTACATACTAGCTTTACATTTCCAAGTAAGCACTTCCATTTTTATAATAATGTATTTACTCACAAACACAACTGAAATCTCTCCCATACCCAAAACATAGTCATACAGTCGTACCCAAAATCAGTGAGCACAGAGACAGCACTAACCTGCTGAGCCAATTCACGAGTGGGTGCTAGAACCAAGGCCTGAGAACCTTTTAGCTCTATGTCAATCTGCTGCAGGATAGAGATGGCAAAGGTGGCAGTCTTGCCCGTGCCCGACTGAGCCTGTGCAATGACATCATATCCTAGTGTGGGGAAAAACAAAAGGCCAGATAATGAGCTCTAACTGATAGAAACAGGGCGTTCTTCTTCAAGCATGCAAAGATGGGCAATGGCAGCCTAAAGAGGGGTCTCACAATAGACAAAAAGCACATAGCTCTGTTGTGCCAGTCTTTAAATCTGTTTTCTATGTACTCCAGTGGTGTCGCGCGTTGCCCGTCCGTGGCACCCAGCTATGACTCTAGAGGCAATTCAAAATCCTGGCTGTGCCAGTCCCATAGTTTTCCATTCAATTACATTGTATTTCTTCCAAATCAATGTTAATGTACATAATAACATTGTCGTTTGTGTTTCTGTAGCTTGAATGGCTATATGCTTCATATAGAGATCACACTAATACAGATCACACTTTCTCTTTGTCTTTTTTTCCCTAACACTGAACTTCAAACTCATCAACGCAACTTTGTTCATTTTTTAAGTGAACTTTTGCTGGTTTGGTGAACAGATGAACTGTTTTGGACTGTCATCTTCAACTGAATGTGATATGTCCGGTGTGCAATACTTGGGAGTTGTATTATCTGCCCAAAAGCTCATTCACAGAAGGTGAAAATATAATAGAGCATCTGATAAATTTGGGCTGCGTCAGTAATTACAATCTTATATATATACTTAAAGGTATCTTACCCTTGATACAAGGGAGAATAGCCCTTTGCTGGATGGCAGAGGGCTTCTCAAAACCATAAGCATAGATTCCCCTGAGAAGAGTCTCACGCAGGTTCATGTCATCAAAGCTGTCCACGATCTCATGCCAGTTACTCTGCAATTACAGGGAAAAGAATAATTAGATGATGATTAAGATACAGAAGACCACAGACAAGCTAATCTTTACTCCATCTTGCTCTGAAAAGAAAGGATTTGCTATTTGTCACTCAATGCATAATGCATAAAGGATAACAGGTTGGCAGGGAATCGCTGACCCCCACAGTGAGGACAAGACAGTGAAATCAACTGACAGCACATTCAGTGCCAACCTGCTTCTCACAGCTGTGCCAAGAGAGACATGCAGGGAAAATACATATATACAGTGTGTATGTAAAATAGTTAATTGTGAAAAATTGTTATGAACTCACTTCAATGACTCCATCTGGCTCCATGCCCTCGGGGCCATTGTCTCTAGGTCTGCAAAAGAATTAGCACCATATAGTTATTCATGACAGACAGATAGATATTGTATTGATCCATCAATGGAAACTATGCTGCAATAGCAGCAAAACAGCAAATCAGCACTCTAAGGTAAACAGGGCAATGTAACACATATTACAGGAATAAATACGAACATTTAAATATATTTAAATACGAACATTATACACTAATATTCTTTGCGTGTTTATTTATATATAGACGTTATGCACTAATATTCTATAAAGATGTCATATATTATGACTGTCTGTCAAATAAGAAAACAAAACAGATTTCATCTACTATTTTAAGGCAATTTGACATTGTAAATCGGTTTCCATATACAGTTTTATACAGAAAATGTATTTAACAGAGAAAATCAGCAGAACAGTTTAAACTGATTTAACAAAATGAGTGAGAATGAATGGAAGAAAAACAGGCTTTACTCGGGGCCACTAACGGGTTATGTGTCAAGCACTTTAAATCGATTGGATTGAACACATTAACTTCATATAACAACACATCGCTCGCGATCTAAATCATAATTTTGAGCCGCTTGAACAGAAGAGATCGTTCACCGTCAACGTCCATATCCTCAAGCAGGCCTGGCTGCTAAGCGCTCGTATGCTAACACCAGTGGGTTTTACAACTCATTTACGACATTCAAGATCAGCAACCACAAGCTACTTGCAACAACATCTAGAAGCAGGATTACTTTAACGACTGACAACATGTATGCAAATGATTTCTAATTCATAAACAAATACGTTACGATCGTTAAATTCCGTCTGCCCTACCTCCCTTCATATTCTGCCGACATTATCACAAAGGGCGAGCACTCCGCGAAAATGTTTTATATAGTTTAACACGGGTTTCTTACTAAAATTGTGATTGCAGCATTCGACCATCAGTCAGAATATGGCCCGCCCTTCGCTTATCCTCATTGGGTAATACAGACATCACTCAACAAATGGTAGCCGCCTCAGTCACGTCAGTCCTGCCCTAGCTAACATGTAATTGGACTAAAGCTAAACCTCAAAATATCATTCGCTTGGCCTACAGTGGCGTAGATCAGCGTCCATAGATTTCCAGGTATGGTCACGAGAAGTTTGCGATTACACAGAAATACTTGGTTTTCTTGTTGACATCTTGACATTTCACAGTAACTAGAAATTCACAAACATTTTTCAATCTTACCATGCTTTAAATAATAGTATATAATTTGGCTCTTTCCCTTGTAATTCTTCTAAATTATTTCTGTAATTTGTGAATCATAAATATATTTTAAGAAGTGTGTTATTGATAAGTGAATCACCGCCTTTTTATTTTATCATACTTTTGACAGATTTGTTATTATTTTAATATGCATTAAAAAGGTGGTTCCTGCTGTGGCGACTAATATACTGTAAGAGTACACTGTGTACATATACAACTGTGTTTGTGTTTTTTTGATCCAAGCACAGAAATTTAGCAAGTCTAGCCTCTCCACTAAACTATATAGGCCTATTTTTATAGTTAGTTAGTTAGTTAGTTAGTTAGTTGCTGTATTTATAACCATTTTGAAGTCACCACATTACAAACTACTACACAAGAACAGTAACTCTAACATTATGACTGTTGCACAAATTAATGAGGCTCAGTTATTTTCTTAATTTTTATTAGTACATCTTACAACAACGTATGCATCTCAAAAGATATAAAACAGTTTAATTTACAGCTGCTCTTTTTTTCATCTCCATAGTTTTGCATCTTAAATCACACAGGTACATAACAACAGACAAACAATACTGAACAAACAAAACTGCTCATATAGTGTCGTGGTCCGTATTGACTCTCAGTAAATGAACATCGCATTACATTTTTAAAATGTCTGCAAGTCTCCTCCCTCACCAGTCGATGGTATAACCTTTAACATACAAGTTACTGACATCAAGATCATGAAAAATAAAAAATTGAATTGCCAACAAAATGGCGGCACCTAATGAACAGTTCACTGAGGTCAGCTCCCCCTCCCACTTCTAGAAAACAACTGCTCTTGCGTTTTGATCTGAGCAAACAAACAGCTGGGCCGAACAGAGTATGGCATTCACCAAGTCAAAATACAAAGTCACTGAACGAAAAGAGGGTTAAAAACGTTTGCACGTTTCCCGCCTAAATGCTGTCTGGACTTGGAGCTTATTTAGAAGTGTAAGATGTCACGGTCTCACAGAGACAGTTTACAGTGACACAGTTCTTTGTACATTTGTCTCCGTAGCTTGGGCATATCCTGCTGACCGAAGCTGAAAGGCTGTTCCAGGGCCAGGAACTTACAGTACTGGAGAACAACGATAAGAAGAATGAACATGTGAGTAAAAAAATCAAGTGTTAAAATAACACAGCCAATACGAAACTGACTAAAGAGGAAAAAATGCTAACCTGAAGGACAAAAGCTCCACAATCACTGTCATTGTTCTGCCTTGCCACATTCTAAAACATTCCAAGGACAGAAGAGTCAACAGCACATACACAAAATGGCTTTTCCACTCTCTTTTATTCCTTATTTCTCTCACACTTTCGCTAACGCACAAAACACGCACATCAAATTCACCTTTCACCCTACCATTTTGAAAAAGCCTTTCCACCCTGTGTAAAACTCCTTCTGTTCTCTCTTGATTGCCTCTGCTTGCAGGTATTTGGCAATGTGCTGTAAAACAAAAAGACGGGCTAAGAAATTGTTCAAGGAGCGTAGCCATTAAAATAGCATCATTAGAACAAACAACACCTACTTTGGGGCAACGACGGTTGAGGGTCCGCTGGGAATCGAAATACGTGATGCTACGCTGAGGAACATTCACACACACTAATGACCAGTGCACTTCCAGATGAATAGGGATCAATAAGAACTTCTTCTGGAAAATATCCACCTAATGGGGAGATTTAACAGTGGAGTACACAACAGCAAAATAAATGTAGTACTACAATGATGATGCTGTATCCACCTTGCTTTTTTTTAAAAAGTAGTGCAAAAAGCAATTAATCAGCTTAACTTTACAGTCCTAAAATGTGCAAGTATTAATAAAATTGATGTGAAAGACAAAATCCTTCCCCATCTCTCCCCAGTACTGACATTTTTTGTCCACCGTTTGACCCCGTCGTAACCTTTCGTCCGAAGTTTGTCATAAAAGAAGCTGTTGAAAAAGTGGACCTGTAAGTTAAAAAACAAAACACGATGAGACTGTGACAGAGTGAATGAGAACATAGTCATTCAACTGTCTGACACACGTTCATATAATGGCTTTGTCATGAGTCAAATTCCCTTGTGCTCATGTGGGTAAATGTGTGTGCGCGGATGTTTCGCCTACCTTTTCAGGAGCAGCATCCATGACCAAATCCCCATACATGTTCATGACCTGGGTGACGCAGTGAGTTACAAGCGTAAGAGAGAGAGCTAACTCAGCACAATCCCAGAACAAGGGCCCCCCATTCATCAAATAAAAGAGTCATAACGGTGGATATCTTCTCTATACAGCGCTGACAAACTGATGTAAAAGACAGTGCCATAATAGTGATCATCTACAATGAAAGAGACACGAAGAACAAAAATATTGGGTCTCATTCACTAATAACAACAAGTGTTGTTAAATGTGCCAAAAAGGTTCCACACACAATTTCTAGTGGATTCAAAACAGGTGGGTACGGACATAATTATTTATTATCCTTCTTTTAATATGTTGATGAATCTGAAATATGCTAAATTATCAGTAAATAAATAAATGAAAACAAAGCACAATCCCCATATATAACAAAAAGTTTGCACAACATGACGCATTCTTAAAGTCAAGTGTGCCAAATTTATAGGATATATATGGTTACGAAAGATTTCTATTTGAAATGTTCTTTTGAACTTTCAGTTTATCAATAAATCTTAAAAAAAAATGGAAAGCTGTTTACAAAAAACTTTTTTCAACATCGATAAGAAGAAATGTGACTTGAGCACCAAATCAGCATATTAGAATGATTTCTGAAGGATCATGTGATACTGAAGACTGGAGTAATGATGCTGAAAATTCAGCTTTGCCATCACATGAATAAACAACATTTTACAATTTATTCATACAGAAAACAGTTGTGTTAAATTGTAATATTTCACAATATTACTGACTGTATTGTATGTTTGATCAAATAAAAGCAGCCTTGGCGAATATAAGAGACTTTTAAAAACTTTTGAACGATAGTAGTATTTGAGTTGGTTCTGAATTTTATCCAAAATGTAGAAAAATGATCCAAGTGTACATATAATTAGTGAATGTGGCCCAATATTAATAATAATGTTCATTAATAATTATTTTTAACCAAGAGGCCCACCTGATCATTGAGCCAGTTCTGACCATAAAGTGTGCTCAGATCATCCATGGTGAGGACGTGACGCTTGTAATTTACACGAAACCCCCGCATCACTGCACTTCCGGACATGCGCTGGTAGGACTGCATTAAATGTTGCACCATTAACTTCCTGTAAACAGGCACAAGTTAAAATGGTATACAAAATGAGACTTTCATCAATGTGGCATTTTAAATATCAAGATTCAATAAGCCTTGTAACTGGTATGAGCCAGCTCTGACCTTTGAGGACTTGAAAAGCTCTCGTTAAAGATCTCCTGAAGCTTCTCCACCACCTCATCCACATGGATGGGAATCAAACTCCCATACTGCTGGAGAAACTCATCCAGAAGACCTGAGAAAGAGGAGGAGTGAGAGAAGAATAACCAAACTACATATCCTATGTTCCTGTTACATATTTAGGAAAAATGATATGTTGTACCTTGTACACAAGAGATGTGTTCGCTGCTAAGCTGATTCTGTGGGGAGGACTTTTCCCGTTGAGACTGGACAGTAGCAGGGGAGGCCCGTCCCTCCCTGTCCCCCATGACTGCACCATGGATACCATCTCTTCCTTTTGGAATCCCATTTGTGCTACAGGAGCCTAGGAAATCAATAGGGGTCATTAATAGCCAAGGAGGAGGATAAATGAACAGATGTCACAAGTTGGAATGCTTTGCCAGTCATTTACCGTAGCTTATCTTTACTAAACAATAAAATAAGAAATATTAAAAGAAAGCTATTAATTATTTATATTTAAAAATGTAAATTATTTTAATTAAGTTATCTTTAGCAGCACAAATAGCACTATTTTAAATTATATTTTAATGCATAGACAAATGTTCAAACTTTCAAATGTTCACAATTTACACTTCAAACTGAAAAACTCATTTAAAAATAGTCAGGTATCACATGCTGAACAATTACAAGGATAGTTCACCCAAAAATGAAAATTCTGTCATTATTACTCACCCTCATGTCTTTCCAAACCCGTAAGGACTTCGTTCATCTTCAGAACACAAATTAAGATATTTTTGATGAAATCCAAGAGCTTTCTGACCCTGCATGGACAGCAATGGAACTGAAATGTTCCCAGACCCAGAAACATAGTAAGGACATTGTTAAAATGGTCCATATGACATCAGTGGTTCAACCGTAATTTTACTAAGCTACGAGAATACTTTTTGTGCACGAAGAAAACAAAAATAACTTTATTAAACAATTATTTCTCTTTCGTGTCACCGGCCACTGCCATTATCGAGAGTAACATGACTCATGTTGAATAAAGTCGTTATTTTTGTTTTGTTTGTGCACAAAAAGTATTCTTGTAGCTTTGTAAAATTATGGTTGAACCACTGATGTCACATGGACTATTTTAGCGACGTCCGGACTATTTTAACACGCCAGTTGTGTTGCTGTCTATGCAGGGTCAGAAAGCCCTTGGATTTCATCAAAAATATCTCAATTTGTGTTTCGAAGATGAACGAAGATGTTACAGTTTTGGAACGACATGAGGGTGAGTAATTAATGACAGAATTTTAATGACATTTTTGGGTGAACTAACCCTTTAATCTTATCAACTCTTTTAAATAAGCTGCAAAGACTACCTTGTTTTCCAAAATTATACCACAAATATCAATTAGAGAGTTCATACTCACCAGATAAATCAGCTCCTCTCTCCTCTGTTGTCCCCAAATGTCCTTCCGGGTCTCCATTTAACAATGAACTGCCAGGCGGTCTCTGGAAAGGTCGACTGCCAGAGTGGCGGCGTCTGTGACATCTGCGTACCCTCCTGTATCCCATAGTTCGTGCCCATTTGGCTCGCTGACGCCAAGTTCTCCACTGCTGGGCCAAACGGTAGCGAACGCTCAAACACCTCTGGCCCCGATACCGCAACCGGGCTAGCTTCCTCTCTTTGAGCGAACTGGGGCTAGTCTGGGCCAAGCAGAGGGTAAAGTCATCTGCAACACTGACATCCATTTCCACTAGCTTTGAGTTCTCTGGCGAGCCCCACTCCTCATCGTCACCTTTATCATTACACTGCAAACCACCCTCGGCTTTCCTGTCCACCAGATCCTCTTCACTCTCCATCTCCACATTTTCCTCCTCGTCCTTCACATCAGGGACAGTATAGTCTGCACCCCACATTCTGACGTCCTCCTCTCTGCGCCCCAGTTTGAAGTGGGCTGGGCTCGGGGCATGTTGGGCCATAGCTGGATTCATTAAATGGCCACCTCCAATGGCACCCCCACCCCCAGCGCCCTCCTGCCCTGCGGTCAGCGTCAGCTCATTGGACCAGTGTGTTTGAGCCAGGCTGCTGCCACTGTCTCTCATGATCCAGGAGCACCCTGCGACCTGCGCCAGCCTGCCTCCTCGCTAATGCGTGACAGAAAACATGACAGTTGTCAGAGCAAAGAACCAACAGAATGCTAAATGCAAAAAAATGTAGACCGCAAGCACATTCAGTGACCTGAAACGTGAATAAACTGTAGCTGTTATTTGAGATATGAATATTAGCAAGATCAGCGAGATTATTTTTTGTGCATTTTAACTTCTTTGTGCTGAATGCACAGTTAGCAACAGTCCACTTGACCAAACTAACAACAACCAGAGAATAACAAAAAACACCAAGCTAGTTAAAAAAACAGACTTGTATATGAAAAGAGTCTAGCCTCAATGTGTTTAGTATATGTGTCACTAATCAGGTTCTTTTTGACCTAGTAGCCATTTTTAAAAGAATAGTTCAATCAAAAATTCTAATTCCATCATCATTCACTAACCTGCAAGTTGTTTCAAACCTGTATAAGTTTATTTCATTATTCAGTGGCTAGCGTCAAATGTTTGATTGCCAACATTTTTCAAAATATCTTCTTTTGTAGCAGAGAAACTCACACAGGTTTGGAACAACAGGTCTGATTTTAGCACACAAGTTTTTAAAAGTTTTTTTAAAAGTTCAAGTAGCACAGATTATTTGTTCACTTCAAGACTAGTAATGTGTGGTAAAGTAAATAAGCTCAATTTCGATTTAATGTGGACTTTAAAAAAATTAAATATATTTTAATAATTCTAATAAAAAACTAATAAATAGTTCTAATTTTGTATTTCAGTCAGGCCTTCCTTGAAAATATGTTTCATTGTAGGGCAGTTATTAGAGGATGGCCTTGGAGATTAAAGTAGAAAACTTCATGGCATTTCCAACTATTAACTAACATATAACTATGTAACTAATGAGGTGTTATAACATATCACAATACAAAAAATTCAAAAATATGTATTGTAGATAGTGATAATACATACAGTGTATAGTTCACCCAAAATGACAGATTTAATTTAGCATTAAATACAGTAAACTCAGAAGGTAACACATTTGAGCTTCCGTGTTTATTATTGTAGTGCACTGTATATATTATTAATACATTAAAATAGATTAAAATGTTTAAATGTATGTAGTCAGGGTCAGAGTGCAGTGTTTTAACATAATTCTGTATTTTTAGCTAAGCAGAACCATGAATGCTTGTATTCTAGTGTCAAAGTTACTCTGTGCATGGAGAAGGACCAAGATCATTCATGGTGTAATACCAAATTTTAATAAACAACACTTTTTATTAACCGTTTATCATGTCTTAATTAATAATAATAAATACCATTTTTACTATTTTGCCCTAGTTTAAAGTATCATGAGATCAGTATCGTGTATCAAATCGTCACGAGTGTATTGTTTAGCACTATAATGATGGAAGTTTCTGAGGTAGCCATCTCAGTAATTTGTTATTGACAGTAATACCGAGAAATGTTAGGACAATGTATTCATTTAAACGTTTAGGTAAAATTACTTTACCTTTTAATGTTATTTAAAGCAACGCTAGCACATGTATGTATATTTATATTTAATCATTTAGCATTTATCTTTTATCCAAAGCGACTTACAAATGAGGACAAATATATGTACGTGGCTGGCTGTATTTTGTTCATGCATTTGTCAGTGTTGACGCAAGAAGAGTCAAAGATGGAGCAGCGGAGATAAACACGCGCACGATGCGCTTTGTTCCCCTCTTTTATTCTGAATTATGTGAAAAGTGTGAAGTGGAACAGACTGAGCCCAGCTAATGCACCAGTCTGGTATTTGGCTAAAATTATATTTCAGGTTTTTATTAGAACAGAGCGCCACAAGCATTGGTCATATAACGCATCATTCCAGCGGGCAAATCAAGCACCGATCACAAATAAACACTGCTTGGCCTCCGGTGTCCCGATGCAGATAATGTGGGGTGTCGGCACCACCGATTACTCACCGTTTAACCGTAACCTCAAGCCAAAAGCTTTGGCGTTGTCTGCCAACGCAAAAAGCGGATAACTAAGTTTTGCGACGATATAAAATGAAAGATAAAATAAAGGCTGATTTAAATCTTGGCTCATTCAATGAGAGCTGGCGCTTCTTTAGGGCGAAAACACTCTTCTTCCGCCGCGTCTCTATGACGTCACGTCGGTGTACGCGCTACGCGGTGGACAGGAACATGAACTACATCTGAAAATTATTTATTTACGAGTATTGTCTGATACGATACGACCCAACAATGCTATTTTAAGTGTTTCCTCAAGCTATTAAACACATTTTTAAATAATTTTCTCAGATATTAGTCATCAACACCCCCCTCAAACGCAACACTAAAAAGAGTAGGCTAAATAAAATTTTAGCTACCAGTCACCAAATTGTGTATAAATTGAAACATTCACAGATATTGTTAAAAATGAATTGTGACGATTGAATATTAAATAACAAATGGAATATTATGTTCTTGACTGATAAATTGTACAACATTTATGCAGAGCACCTTAATTCTAAAAAACTGAATTCTCCACTGTGAGCATCTTTGAAATGATGTGTAACAATAACCCTTGAATGCTTGGCATCTGCTTCAGAGGAGAGATTTTTTAAATCATATGAATGTTTATTCAGGTTGTTACATTCAAACCTTCTGAAAATCTGGAGGCTAGTGAGGATTCTGTGTGAATTCTACAATTACAGGCTACCAATAAATTGGTGAATTATCAATCAGCTCTCTATTAGCAGATAACTGCTGAAAATTGCATAGTTAAATCTTTATGCCATTCCTGGATATATGCTAGTTTGGCACAATGGCCGCAGAAAAAGCCTTACTCATGCACTTCAGTTTGTGAACTGTGAACTAATCAGCAATGATCTATATGTATACCTTTTAAAAAAAACTGTGAAAATCTATGATAAGGCAAATGTCAAGTTGTTCATGACAACTTCTTTCCATAGACGTTCAGGAAAAAATGGATGGATAGTGTAATTACTCTGAACTTTGTTATCATAAAATTGTTTTAGAGGTGTGGTCACTGAAACATTTTTTTCTTCTAGAGAGCAAGGAGATTTCAGTAGGAAATGTATTATTTAGTATTCTTACAAAAGAGAAAATCGACACTAAAATATTGTTTATCTATAGCCAGGGTTACAGCTATTTTGTAAAATGCTTTTATAGTGATTTTACTGATGTTAGAACAAAACAGAAAGTACATACAAGTGGTAAAAGTAGTGATACTACATATGAATATTCCAGAAAAAAATTTAACCAAGAACTGCAATCTTTCTCCCACTGCCTACTAGCCAAACACACTGCAACGCTGTCCTGAGTCACCGGTCTGCTCAAAGAACATGAAGTCCTACAGGTCAACACAGAGAAACGATCAAATGAAATATATGCATGGACATATAAAGAAAATAACAGGAAAAAGCTCAAATGGTGGATAAATGAATGTTTTGTATCATATCTCACTATAAGGAAACATGCTCCCAGCAGAACTGCTTTCATCCTCACATCCAAGTCCATGGGAAAGTTAATGCCAAAATTATCTGTATCAGTCAGTGCCTCTTTGATGAAGCCAGCCCACTGTTTACTGATGCGACCTACAGCATGCCCATCCTTACCAGTAATCTGCACCGGAGGACAGAAAAACGCACACAAACTATTATACTTTCTTTTGGTCTGGAAAACACAATGTGAATATTTTGATACTGTGTGTTTAAATATCTCAAAAACGACTGCAGTCACACATATGTGGCAAATGGACACAATAACAGATAAATACATACGTCAAAATCCACATCCCCACAGCAGCTGATGGCACACAAAGGCCCTTCAATGGACAGCACCTTTGTTTTGGACATGTCATAGATAGAGAACTTGGGCTTAAACATGTGCCAGTCTTGCTTGATGTAACCTATTGTATTCCCTGGTGGAGCCTGTACCTCCATCTTCAGCCAATGTCACATTCAGACAGGGAAAAAGAATTGGAGAATGGGTTACATAAATACATATATAATATTTATTGTAAATTTTGCAATTTCAGCAATCTATCTTATTGAAATGTGTTTTCTCCCTCTCTCTCTCCAAAGGTCATCTGCATTCTGAGTTGTTACCTCTTGAAGGCAGCAGGGAAAACAGCAGGATGTGCAGCGGTAAGGCCTGATTAAGTGAATCACTTCCTGATCAAAATTATCTTTTATCTGCAGCTCAAAACTCCTCAGAGGGCCACAGATATTTCGTGTGCAGCAGTCAGTGTTTTCTTTAGCATGGAAGATCTTTTGACCCATGCTATTCTTAATCTCATACTGGTTATTAGTCTCGAAGCCAATAATGGCTGGAAAAGAAGATCATTTGTTCATTAGCATTTGACTTATAATTTAGTGTGTTCAACAAAAAGATAAAGATTTAAAGTTATATATATGACAATTTTTTTTTACCTTCAAGGAGCTCAATCTTTTGATGGACTAATATCTGGTCAATCTGTAAGAGCAGAACAGAAAGCAGATATGTTCCATTGTACATTTTTCTATTATAACATCAATTATTGTGTAGTCCTTTGAGGGACTGTTCAACCAAAAATGGAAATTCTATCATCGTTTACTGTTGTTCTAAACCTGTATGAATTTCTGATCACACTTTAATTTAGGGACCAATTCTCACTATTAACTAACTATTATCTTCGACTTTTGCCTCAATTAATTGCTAATTTGCTGCTTATTAATAGTTAGTATGGTAGTTGTTAAGTTTAGGTATTGGATAGGATTAAGAGATGTAGAATATGGCATTAATATGTGTTTTGTAAGTACTAATAAACAACCAATATGTTAGTAATATGCATGCTTATAAACATCTAGTTAATATAGTGACAATTTGTCTCTGTCATACTATGGAAGTAAGTGGCAACCAGAAACTGTTTGGTTACACATTTTCCTTCAAAACACAAGAAACAGTACAGAACAAAGGGTGAGTAAATGATACAATTTTTGTAATTTTTGTGTGAACTGTTCCTTTTTGACATATTATATTGCTCACTTATTGTGGCAATGTGCAATTGTAGAACTCTTACCATCTTATTTACATGAAATAATTCATTTCACATGGCACACTCACCTGTGTAAGGTACTCCAAACCAGGTGGGACAGCCGCTGGGTTAGAATAAACCTGGGACATGTTGAACTAACTAAACAGCAAGAAGGTTTCTAATAGAGAGTAAACAACAAATTCATTATTCCACACACTTCACAAATAAAACAAACCATTGTGCCATTAACTGGTATAAAATGACAGGAAATAATCAATATTTGTTTTTTGTCATATAGGTCCACAACACTCAAATGGAAAAATCAACTCGCTCTCTTTTTAAGAGACACTAATCCACTGATGATGCTCTAAGAAAGTGTTTGAAGCCATTTCTATTATACAAAAATGTTTAACTACTTAAAGCACAGAATATGTCGACAAAATATCCTGCCTATGAAAATGCAGAATAGCATTTTCCTTTAAAAAACATTTGCTTTAACTTGCAAATTTGTAATCTGAGACCATTAAGCAAACTACAGAAGTAAAAATGACATACTCAAAAATGAGATGCTTGAATTGGTAAAACTAAATCCAGTTTCCATATTGTATATGCGCTTACCTCAAGTTATGTAGCTGATTGTTGAAATAATGGCAAGCACAGCGTTACACCAGATCGAGTGGAGAGTCGTGCACCTCTACTACAGCATGTGACTGGGGGAAAGTGCGCATACGTGAATGTCTTGTCACACCCCTTTGCCCACACTCCCTTTGGATTATACTCACAGAAAGAGCAGTGATAGCAGCAAACAAAACAGTGCAAATGAAAAGCAGCTTGGCTTTAAAAGAACATTTATTTTTTAGAATTCACTGCTGTAAATGGTCAGAAAAATATAGCATTTCCTCATCTTTCAAACATATACACCTGTACATACATGTACTATTTACACTGGGATGCAGGACACATGAACAAAATAAGAGAAATCTGTTTTCAGTCTTAAAATCAAAAACTCAGTTCTACCATTGTTTTTGACAGAATACACAAACAACACAAATCAAGCAGTAAACCTGTCTAAATACGCTGATATCTGCTTTACAATGGTCAAAGGTTAATCTAAGAACAATCTGTAACAATAAAAGTGCGGATATTCATCACAAGACTGAAAATGTTACTTAGAAAAAACAATTACATTGATTTGAAGAGTGTTTGAGAGTCATACAGATCGGAGCTGGAGGTGTCCCTTATCTACCACTCCTATTTGCACTCATTAAGTCTTTCATACAGTGCTCCATGACCCAAATAAGGTGTGACAGTTTAGTGCGACACCTGTGCTAAGGGCCCCCAGGGGCAAGACAGAAAAATACTGGATTAGAACAACACCTCGTTGCTGGAAATGGAGTTGTTTTAATGGATGCTTTCTACATGGTATTTGGATTCATAAATATGAAAACTTGGGGAGAAATGTGGTGAAATGTCAAGAAAACTAAAAATCTTAATTGTCCTAAAACATGGACAATTTTCCATGACAGGTTTTGTGAGATTCATCCATCTTGATATATAGTAGTGCAAATAAGTGCATGAGTTTTAGTATGCCTTATACCTGAAAAACACAATGTCATAAACCAAGACCAGCCTTTCAACACAGAACAAAGGAGAACAAATGGAGTTATATAAATCTAATTTTTTGAATTTAACAGAAACTAATTAAGAGTAACCAGAATAGTAAAAAGCACAGGTCTCATTCATTTAAATACACGCACAGGATCTGCTCCCATACATTCATTCTCATTGGTCTCTTTTGACCGTGGAGCCCCGAGAGTCCCTGCATCTGTAGCAGTAGAAAATATCAGGTACGTTGGACTTCTTAATCTTAGCGCAGGAGAGATGGACCCATATGGAGCACTCGTCACATTCAATCATGGGACGTCCGGCAAAAGGCTTCCCGCAATAACACGTAATCAAATCCCATGAATCATCACCTACAATGGACAGAACCAAAAAAAAAGGATGGTTGAAATAAATCACATATTTTCTTTAGTTTACATTTATGACACAAATGTTATTCTAGGTATATTCATTAAAATACACTACTAGCACGCCAAGTCTAATCAGACACTTACCAGACTCTACCATAATATCTTCATCAGTCACCAATGTGTCCGTTTCGCAAGAGCTCAGGTCTGTTTCTGGATTGGACTCCAGCTTAAGCCCCGCCTCATGCATGTGAATGGCCTGTTCTGTTAGCTCCTCCTCCTTTTGAAGCCCTTCGTTCAAAGGGCTTGTGGATGGAAAGTGTCTCTCAGCCTTTACCAATCTCTTCATTTTCTTTAGTGCTGCTTTCGACTGTTTGTGCGCTCTTGCCTCCGAGATGCTCTTTCTCGGCCCTCCTAAAGAGAAGCGGCGTCCGAGTTTCTTCACCTTCTTCCGCTCAGCTTTACTATGCAGATGGATCTGGTTCAGAGAGTCTTTCAATTTCATCTTGTCTAAGGAGCTGTCCGACTGAAGATGGCTGAACTCTGTGCTGCTCCTGTCGGTCTCAGCTTTGTGAACCAAACTGTGAATGTTGTCGAGGCTGGAGTGTGCATCCGTCCAGCTGTCCTTCACGGACCCTTCGCCCGAGAGCTCAGAAAGCTCGTGTGCACATGGAGATGAAGATGGAGACCATGAACTCTCCTGGAAACACACATCACCACAATTTACCCTTTTTATCTGCATACGATTTTGCATTGCATGGTGGAAAGTAAGCTTCTAAAACAGTCATGGCTTAATATTTTTCAACAAACCATATTGGACCTGATCAATAACTTTTCATTAATGAGTGCATGTATATATTGAATGGTGCTGTGTTATTACCATACTTTTCATAAATTTAGCCCTTTGATTAATTCAATATATAAATTCAAATTTTACATGAACTTTAGAAAAAAAAAAACTGTGATAGGGTTTTTTTTTTTTTTTTTTTTTTTTTTAAATAAGCATAAATTTTATTGGAATGTATCATTATATAATTTATAACAATCGGAGAATTACCAGTATCATCTCTACTGAAATCAATGGATTTAAATACATTACTCTGAATTCATGACTGCTCAAAAACACTCTAAATTTATGAAATCTACCTCTACAACAAAAATATTAATTTGCAACAAAACATCAAACATATTAATTTTACTCACATAAACTTTCACTGTCAGATAAAAAATATGATGAATTTAAGTCCCAAAAGTGTTTGTGATATGGTAGACAGCTCAATATATTTTACAAAAGTATTTTTAATCCTTAGTTGATATCTGAATTAAAAATGTTAAGTTTTGTAATGGTTATATCTCGTAAAAAACGATTTAATTTTTTTTTAATTGTGTCTGTTTTGACACATTTCCAAAGTTTGGTTTCCATACAAAAAAATAAAGCTTTTTTTTAAAATAAATGTTTATGTATTTCTTCTTGGTCAAAATAGACCAGAATGTAATTAGGGTGAAGTATTTTAAAACACACACACAATCTACAGAGTCAGCAGCAGGTGATTATCATGAAGATGGTCAAAGTTGCCACTTAATTGCTGTACAGAAAGACTGTATTTTATGACATTCAACTCACTTCTTTCTGAGGTGGAATGTACCCAGCATAGGCCAGGACAAAGCTGCAAAACTTATTGAAATCCTCTACGGTCCTCTTCCTACGCTCTGGTGGCTGGAACAAAGAAAATGTACATTAATAGTGACCAATCGTAGTGATTTACAGTACGTTTAGAGTGATATCTAAGGCTATAACACCAGTCTGTCACCAATCTGAAACCATTTTAAAAACCAAAATATTTTTGCCAATTACTGTCAGTGACTACAGGCACATACTGATCTTATCCACAGCCCATCCCCCCCATGTTCGGCCACATGTGGCCTAAGCTATAAATAAGTAACGAGGCTGTCTCACCATTTAAAACTATTACAGAATATAACTGCGACAGCACTTACCAAAGCCTCCGTTTTACAATTCCGGACGGTGTCTGTAAAAGAAACAGAAGAAATCGGCATTACTGGCAAAACCTGTTACTGTTAAATGCTGAAACTATGAACTGTCAAGTTAGCTTTAGCCAGGGCTATTTGGATACTGTTAAAGTAACTTGAAAGTAACTTCCTTACGTGATTATTGGAATACTACAAACGTTCGAAATCGAATTCTAAACATTAAACTTTGTTGCAAATGTTCTGTGAACATATTTGCTCGAGTAAACATCTTCACATCCGAACAGAAGCTGCTTATGCTAAAAGCTAAAGAGTAGATGCAACCTTGTCAAGTCAGCAAAACAAGGAAGCAAACTGGCATCAGAACTATTCAAGTATGTTTAGAAAATTGTGTGTTATGTATCTGGAGGTAACGTTAGTAGAGAGGCCATGTTAGGTGTACTTAACCTAAGAGGATATCACACTGCTAACATGAGTAACGTTAGTTAATCCAGTCAGGAGCGCTTTGTCAAATGGGTGTGTTACACGAGGCTCGTATAAAACTTCGAGTATTGGTGTGACACTAAAATAAAATGAAAAGAGAATATGGGTATGACAATAAAAAAGCACATATTTACCTTGGTGATGATCCATAATACCCAACATGGTGGGGTAACGTTAACGTTAGTACCACAAAGTTGGGTTCTTCTTGGTGTTGGCCGTTTGATTTCCTGCTAATTATCTTAAGTCGAGTCACTTTGAGGAAAAGCGAAATTTCTTCCAGTTGAAAATATGCGCAAGTCCGGTTGCTTTTGAATTTATCAGATAACTAATAAGCTACCGCATAACCGAAGGGAGGTTTGCCATATGCTCAGAGTAGTCTCGTCATCAAAACTCTTAATACTAAGCAAATGACCAGATTTTTCGACGATTAGATCACGGTTCAGCTAAAATGAAGCTGAACCGTGTATTATTTCGTCCAGACCTCAATTATCGATGATGATGATGGTGTTATCTTGTTTTCGATCCTCGTTGATCACCAGCGAATTTAAGATGATGGCTTTAGATCTAACGCACAAAACCGCTGACGGCTTGATTGTATCCACAAATGCGAGGCAAAGACGAAAAATACCAAGTTAGCTAGCAATTTTCGAATATCGAAAAATCAAAATCGAGCTTTTTGCAACTGCATTCAACAAAGTCTTGAACGTCTGGATTACGCGCGGTCTCGACAGGAATCACCCTGTGACGCAACCACGCAGAGAGCGCCAGATTTTTCTGCGTGATGCATATTGATGTGAACGTAATGAATATGCATGAAAGATTGTCAAAGATAATCCAAAATCTGACAAAATAGACAACGCGGTTTTTATTTGTATTCACGGGTGGAATACACTGTGCCCAGACTTTGTAAATGTCAACAGTTACGATGCGTCGCTGCTTGCAGTAACGTCCTTGTGTTCATTCTACGAACACAGGAAATGGAGAAACTGCGGTTCGAAGGGCGCCATGTTGGATCAGATGCGCTATACATTTCCACGCAAAATCTCCTCTGGGGGAGCCATAATGGCGCACTTTGTTTTTGCACTGTGTAAACTGACTTCCTTAATCCTGGCAGGTCAGCTGACCAATGTCGTGACAGTTTTTTTCCTCGCTCCACTGTTTGGTAGGATATTCCAAGGATTGTCGTTCATTTCATGCTAATACAGTAAGACTCATAGTTTGCTTTTTTATACAATTATATTTTTATTGTTATCAAACCGGGCAGTTTGGTCTTATCTCATTTTCTAACGTTACGCAGGTGAAATCTCCTCAGTTGCTGATCAGGCTTTGCTAGTAGCCATCTGTCACCTGACATCCAGTGGTTCCTTACGACAGCCTGCTAGATCTCGTAATTCAGTAGTTTTGGTCGTGTGAAGGGGTTTATTTATATATTTCTTTATTTTATCTGTGGTGCGTTTAGTACAACAGTCAAATTCATATCATTTTCATTTGATACTCAGCAGGAATAGTTTGAATCTGAATAGATACCGGTCGGCCATAGTGGTTCTCTTAGTATTATAGTGTTGTCATCGAGAAAATCTTTAAATTTGTCATCGGTAATTGAAATATTTACCATAACAGTAAAATTGAAACTCACATTTGCTTTCGAGTATGTTGATTAGAATTGGAACAAAACAGACCATGTAATGTTGATAAGGTTTGGCATGTGTCTTGAAACACTGAAAGATATTGGTGCAACTTGCATGAATGAACTGTTTCACACTTCCTCTTTCAGGATTGCTAACACAGAGAATGGATTTTTCCAAGCTGCCTAAGATCCGAGATGAGGACCGTGAGGGTCAGTTCGGATATGTGCATGGAGTTTCAGGCCCAGGTAAAAATAAAAACATGTTCTAAAGTCACTTTGTTGCAAAATTGAACATACAGCACAGCTTTCCTCACATAAGATGGACAGGTTACAGTTTGTGTGCCTGTTCATTGCAGTGGTGACGGCCTCTAGCATGGCAGGTGCTGCCATGTATGAACTGGTGCGTGTGGGCCACAGTGAGCTGGTGGGAGAAATTATCCGATTGGAGGGAGATATGGCAACCATCCAGGTGTACGAGGAGACCTGTATCCTTTACCATTCAAGAGTGGTTTACTCAAGGCTGCAATACACTACTCAATTTTTGCCCAGATTTTCAGTCCGAATAAGTTGATGCTAGTTGCCGAAAGTCTGAGGCAGTCTGCAGATTTGAGTTGACAAAGTTGGTAACTGTAGCGTTTAAAAAGCCGAGCGTTTTAAAATCTGTTCGGATTTTAAAAGTTCTGTAGTGTATTCTAGCCCTTACGCAGTCTACAATACTTGAAAAGGTTTTTAATCCAAACCTTTAAACCAAAAGTTTTTAAAAATTTCAGGAAAATGGCTCTTAAAACCTTATTTAGTTTTTATTCTTCATGGTTCATCATGGTGTTGCCAGAGTATATTTTTGTGTTGTATTTGTATATGTCTATATGTTTTCCTGAGCTATCCACAGCTGGAGTTTCTGTTGGAGACCCCGTGCTCCGCACTGGAAAGCCTCTCTCTGTGGAGCTGGGGCCCGGAATCATGGGCTCCATCTTTGACGGTATTCAGCGTCCCCTCAAAGACATCAATGACCTCACAAAGAGCATCTACATCCCCAGAGGGGTTAACATAGGAGCTCTTAACAGGGACCTCAAGTGGGAGTTCTCTCCTTTTCAGAACCTGAGGGTAAGAATTATGTGTGTGCCTTTCTCTGTATGCAGTGACGTCGTGCACCTAGTTTTTTGGATTTGTCACCATGGACAGTTCTGACACTTTTTTTCCTAGAACTGTGAGTCATGATAGTCTAGTGGTGTAATATAGTAGTATGCATGGGGCTGAGTTCAAATTCTGATGTAATATGCAGTTTTACAATAAACCAAGCAAAATTGCAAATGAATTCAACTGTCAGTAATCCCTCTGTATTTTCATGTATTGAAAACAGCAGAATTGACTTTATGATAACGCCTGTGTTTCATGAGAAAAACACAATCCCCAAAAAATAGCTATTATTATTTAAAATAAAATGTTACTTCACTGTAATAATTACTGAAATGTCTTCAGACCCAATTATATACTTCTGAATTATGAACCAAGGCAAGAAAATTCACGCCTTTATTGTTGCTATTCTACAATATAAAGAATATTATAAGTTTTCTGTGGCTTTTAGAAACAAATTAATTTTAACCATTAGCACTTGACAGGGCAAAGCTAAACTGCACATTATCGCTCTGTGTGGAAGCTGATTTTGTAAAACTGAGGCTGTAATTTCTGTAGTCTTTAATGTGCCGCACCTGCAACATGTATTTCCAGTATTTGTATATTATATTGAAATTATGCCCTGGATGTGTGTTTACTTTAATTGGAGCCTTTCACTGTTTTTTTTCAGGTTGGAAGTCACATTACAGGAGGTGATATCTATGGATTGGTGTATGAGAACTCTCTCATCAAACACAAGATCATGCTGCCCCCCCGCAGCAGGGGAACAGTCACCTACCTCGCTCCGCCAGGAAATTATGACGTCTCTGTGAGTCACGCTCACAGTTATCCTCACATGTCCTGAAATATTACCACACTTTTATAGACAAGCACGCAACTGTAGTTCACATCAATTTAAATTTATTTGTATAGCCCCTTGTATAGGAACGGTTGGATGGAAAAACTCCCTAAGATGTTTCGGTAAGATGAGGAAGAAACCCAGTATTACTAAATACTGGAACTTCCCTTTTCATGTGTGTGTGTCAGGATGTGGTGCTGGAACTGGAGTTTGAAGGAGTAAAGGAGAAGTTCACCATGGTGCAGGTGTGGCCTGTGCGACAGGTGAGGCCTGTTACTGAGAAGCTACCTGCGAATCACCCTCTGCTGACTGGACAACGAGTACTGGACGCCCTCTTTCCGTGAGTCTTAAGCTTTTCTTGATTCTCATTTCTCCATTAATTAAACAGACTTGTCTGCAGTCTTGGCCCACTGGTTATTTATCCTGAAAATGTCACTTTTTATTATCTTGCATTGGTATCAAACCCCCACAAGCTTTCATGCTTACGGTTGCCAGATCCCCCAATCAGAGATTTTTATTTTTTTTTCTCCAAAATGGATGCAGTTTCTGCCAATTGTTTTACTTAAACTTCCCAACCTGGCTATCATGTGTACACACTCTCTTTACACTGCAGAAAAAGAACCGATAATCAGAAAACACAGACAAAAATATACTGTATGTTGGAATTTCTCCAATGAAAGTGTAATACAGCCAATCTGTGTTTTTTAATGAAGCTGTTTGCACTATTTGCTGCTGCTAAATCTGCAAGCAAACCTTCTTTTGATGAAGAACTGTAATAAATATATAATAAATAAGGAATGAGATTAGTTAAATCAGTGGTTCTCAAAGTGTGGTACGAGTACCACAAGTGGAAGTACCACTAGTGGTATGTAGTGGAATCACTAAATTAAATATAAATTAATGTTAAAACACAATACATTTTAATTTAATCTTTAAGTTTTTTTATTTACCTGTATGTAAGCACAGTGCAGTGTTAATGTTCAAACTGTGTATTTACAATGTTAAAGTGGCTGACAACAATAAATATACTTATTAGGAACAAAACTGTGCAGAGCTGTAGCTGAATAGTTAAGCCTACTACGCAACTGTATTTTAATGTTGGTCATTATGGTGGTACTTGGAGAGCCAACTATTTTCTGAGGTGGTACTTGGTATATAAAGTTTAAGAACCACTGAGTTAAATCATGCATAATAGTTGACTTTCTCTTGATTTGAGCTTATGTGAAAGTGCACTAATTCTGATGAAATGTAAAAAGTTTGAATATTAATAATTGTTATTTTAAATTTTGAGCAAAATACTCATGATTATCAGTTTAACCATTATTGTAAAGTCCTAATTTCTGCCATTTTGCAGTTGTGTCCAAGGAGGGACCACAGCCATTCCAGGAGCCTTCGGCTGTGGTAAGACCGTGATCTCTCAGTCTCTCTCCAAGTACTCCAACAGTGATGTCATCATTTACGTGGGTTGTGGAGAGCGTGGAAACGAGATGTCTGAAGTATTAAGAGACTTTCCGGAGGTTGGTATGGTGCTGGGTTTAATGATTAATGTTTAATGATTCATAACCGGAGAAGTTTAAGTGACCCAGTTAAGTGATTTAAATGAACCTGGTTTAGATGATTGACAGTAATTTTGTTCGATAGCTAACTATGGAGGTGGACGGCAAGGTGGAGAGCATTATGAAGAGAACAGCACTGGTGGCCAACACCTCAAACATGCCTGTGGCTGCCAGAGAAGCCTCCATCTACACCGGTAAACTCAAGAGCTGTATATATTAAGTTTGCTGTAATGCTGGTGAATCAGGTTTTATGAGACCATTGTTGATAGCAAAATGAAATGAAACAAAACCTGTAAGAGAAAATCTGTATATGTATGTATGTGGATGCATTTATCTTCATAACATGCCTTGTGTGTGAACAGGTATCACATTGTCAGAGTACTTCAGAGACATGGGCTATAACGTCAGCATGATGGCTGACTCCACCTCTCGTTGGGCTGAGGCTCTTAGGGAGATCTCTGGACGATTGGCTGAGATGCCTGCTGGTATGTACGGCTCTTACAACTTTCTTCTTATCAAAGAATCACAACATTGATAAAAATGTTTTCAACATTGATAAAAATAGGAAATGTTTCATGAGCAGCAAATAACCTCTGCAGGATCATGTGACATTGAAGACTAGAGAGCTGCTGAAAATCCATCTTTGCTTCACAGGAATAAATTGCATTTTAAAATATATTCTATTAGATTTTAATTGTAATCAACAGCCACGATGAGCATAAGAAACCTTTTTTTTTTTTTTTTTTTTTTAATCTTACCAACCCTAAACTTTTGTGATTGCATGACTGCTAAATCTATAGGCTACTATTGAATAAAAAAAAAAAAACTCTTTGCATGTACTGCATACTTTAAACTTATGCTTTGTATTGGCAGCAAAATGTGTGTAAAACATATCTCAGACTTCCTCCAAATTGAGGTATTGTTGCTATTTTGTTGTCACATACACTGCAGTTGTGGTTACAATGCAGTTTTTTTTTAATACCTACCCAAACAGAAGCAAAATAAGATGTCACATATTTAATAACTGCAATTTCAATGAGCTGTCAGCACAACTTGGTGTTTCGAATTGTGCAGCCCTGTCCAAAGCAAACTTTCTTATATTGGGTAATCAAACTTTCTTGTTTTCCTTCTACAGACAGTGGGTATCCCGCATACCTTGGAGCCCGTCTGGCATCTTTCTATGAGAGAGCAGGTCGAGTGAAGTGCCTGGGTAACCCAGAGAGAGAGGGCAGCGTCAGCATTGTGGGAGCGTAAGTACACTCAAATAACATCAAGCGGGTTATTATAATAAATATGCAAATTGATATGTAAGTTTGTACAAACTCTGATTTATTATTTTGTGAATGTTATGTGTGTTTCTAAAAATATTACATGCATTTTTGTGGTGGTTTCTAACCTCAGAGGTTTCTGTTCATTTCTCTACAGCGTGTCTCCCCCTGGTGGTGACTTCTCAGATCCTGTGACTTCTGCCACTCTTGGTATTGTGCAGGTGGGTGACTCCTTTGAATGCTTGTCAGTAACATGATGTGATGTTTATTTACTTATTTTTTTAAGCAGTCATTTAACTCTTTTAAATGAAGCAGTAATAGAATCTTCCATTATTTCCCCCCCTCTCATTTGAAATGTTGCTCTCAGGTGTTCTGGGGTCTTGATAAGAAGCTTGCCCAGAGGAAACACTTCCCTTCTGTTAACTGGCTGATCAGTTACAGTAAATATACACGAGCGCTGGATGAGTACTATGACAAACACTTCCCAGAGTTTGTGCCGCTGCGTACCAAAGCTAAAGAGATTCTGCAGGAGGAGGAGGACCTGGCTGAGATTGTGCAACTTGTTGGAAAGGTATGTTTGTGTATGTTGTTTGTCAAATAGTGTTATTAATACATACATACGATTTTTTTGTGCAATGATATTTGTAATGTATTTGTATTGATAGTTTATTTAGTAGTTTATTTAATGTATTTGTGTTGATTCTGAATGCATTTATTTTGTTTTTTTGCCCACAGGCATCTCTGGCTGAGACAGATAAAATCACTCTGGAGGTGGCCAAACTCATTAAAGATGACTTCCTGCAGCAGAACGGTTACACTCCCTATGACAGGTAAACTAATCGTCTTTGCTATATGAAGAATGTGATATTCCCACAGACCTCTTTTTAGGTGTCGTCTTGTTCTAGTTGCCTGTTTGGCAGTCTCTGCTAATCATTTCTCACATTATCTCCCTGTCTCTCTTTCTTCCAGGTTCTGTCCCTTCTATAAGACAGTTGGGATCCTGTCCAATACGATAGCTTTTTATGACCTGGCCCGGCATGCTGTCGAGACCACAGCGCAGAGCGATAACAAGATCACCTGGGCCCAGATCCGTGAACACATGGGAGAAATTCTTTATCGCATCAGCTCCATGAAGTTTAAGGTACCGTTGCTCAAATATTGATGTTGGGATCTTTGTAGATGTAAAGATCATAGACCACAGGTTGCGAAAGCTGAAATAAAATAAAACATAAATATTAAATTCAAACTTTTAAAAAGAGTGTTGTGTTGGCAACTAAATGAAATAAGTTTAAGCTGAATTACAAAAAAATTAAAGCTAAATAGAAAAATAAAACTGGTAATAAATGGTTAAAAATTACTAAAATTAACATAAAAACTGCAAATATAAAAATATAACCTCATTCAATGATTAATAAATAAAATAGTACTATGTAGTGTATATACCAATATACATACATATGTGTATTTTATTCACACTACTTTATTTTTATTATCTGTGTGTTGTTGTTGATTCTGTGGACTGGAAGCTTCTGTCACCAAAACAAATTCCTTGTATGTGCAAACATACTTGGCAATAAAGCTCTTTCTGATTCTGATTCTGATAGTATTATATAATGAGGATGTGGGGTTGAGTCTGTTGTGTCCCATCCTGATCCTAAAAGGCATACAATTATTTGTGAAATGTTTAAAAGTGTTTGAATATATACAGAAGTATAAAATCTGGTATTAGAAAAGAAATGGCAGTTATAAAAAAGAGGTATTAAAATGTCCTTAAAAATCTAATATTGCAGTTCATTATTATTGCCATGAACCTTTCAGACCAAACAGTATGGAAGATTACTAACATTAAAACATTAATGGTAAATGAACTGTTGTTTAATCTAGTGTAAGTCATATTTACTTGTTACCTGTAACACAAGGACATGAAATATTGATTTGAACAGTAACTGACAATTTGTTAATAATGTAGTTAATTTATTTGAATTATTTATACATGTTTATTATAAGTTTCTTTAAATAATTAATTACTTGCATTCATTTTATGCCTAACATTGAGCAGTTTTCCATAACTGCATGTGTCTGTGTGTTTTGCAGGATCCAGTCAAAGAGGGTGAAGCAAAGATCAAAGCTGACTACGCTCAACTGCTGGAAGACATGCAGAATTCTTTCCGCACTCTCGAGGACTAAAAGCAACCTTTGACCTCACACGTGTCCCAGCTCTCTCCTCCCCTGTGCTGTGCAGTGCATTTCCCAGTGCTCCCTTGTGCATGTGTACCTCTCGTCTGAATATACACTGAAACTGAACGAGACGAATGAAAGTCTGAGCTAGCAGCCATCGCTAATCTGAACACGGTTTTTAGAAACGTAAAGAGAGTGTGTGTTTCACTCTAGAACTACAACTGTTACTTGGTGTTTGAACTATAAGATTGTATTTTAGCATCTTAAGCAAATGCCTCTGTGATCTCTCTGTGCTGAGACTCAACACTTGAAGCACAAAAACAGCAAACATATTCATCTTCTCTTTTTCTCACCACCTGCTTTCCCATGAGTCCTTGCTGCATGTGTTTGGAGCGCAGGGGAGCACAGTGTTTATTCCCATCTCAGTTTTTTTTCTCTGTGACCAATAGAAATGTGTTATATAATAATGGGAACAAAGGAAGTCAGAAAGGGATCATTGAGGCTTCCCTTATTTATTTGATTCTTGTTTTGTCTCATTAATGTGCTTTCTGCTCTATGTGTGTTCCTTTGATCGTTTCTCATATTCATGTGAGTGAGTGTGTGTGTGAGTGAGTGTGCATGGGTGTGTGGGTAGTGTATTGTGGCTTCTGTAGTGGTACATTACTACATTTATTGTGTGTGGTGTTGTGTGTTCAGTTCCAAAGAATTAAACTATTGGAAACTGTTTGAATGACTCTGTTTTATGATAACAAAAATAGATGATTTGATTTTCATTCTAGTAGTTCTCCTCTCACGAAAGTTTGCGGTCGGGAACTTTTTTTTTTTTTTTTTTTTTTGTAGTGTTAATGCTCACCAAGGCTGCATTTATTTGATCAAAAATTACAGTAAAACAATAAAATTGCAAAATCTTATTACAATTTAAAATAACTGTTTTCTATTTTAATATTTTTCCTTGTGATGGAGAAGTGTATATATATATATATATATATATATATATATAGTCTTTCTAAAATATATATGTATATGTTACTTTTAATCAACTTAATGTGCTCTTGCAGAATAAAAAATATTAATTTCTTTAAAAAATGTACTGACCTTAACATTTGAATGGTATTGTAGATGTTTCCAATTTGAAAATCTTTACATATCCACAATATTTGGAATCCACCTGTGACTGACTTTATTTCTTTATTTTGCTTTCCTCAGAGACAGGCTTGTGTTGGCCTGGCCTTGTGGATGTTTTTCAAGCTGTGGTTACTCGTGTAGTTACATGAGACAGGGAAGTCACCAGAGACACTTTGAATAATAAACTTGTTTATTTGTGTCAGAAGGAGAGATGGTGATTTTCACAGTAAACAAACCTAAGCCCACGGGACGAAATCACACAATCACAAACCAGTTCACAACCGGCTATTTCTGAGGCGCAGGCCCTACTGGGTCTTACAAAAGGCATGTAGGTGAAAATGAAGAACTTTGAAATTAGGTTCTTTAATCAAAACAGAATACTGAAGCACAGCATGAGTGTTGAGATCAGGCCTCTCTTGAGAGGAAATGTATTCAGTGTTGAGCGCTGATACAAGATCAGTTTCTGATTGATATAACTTCATAATGGCCTCTGCTAAACATTCTATCCACTCAACAGTACATCTGCTCCACTTGAGGTATGCAAAGGACTTACATCACTGTCTACTAAATAACATCTATCATATGTTGGTATGAAAAGACTTGCAATACTGAAAACATATATGTGACCCTGGACCACAAAACCAGTCTTAAGTCGCTGGGGTATATTTGTAGAAATAGCCAAAAATACATTGTATGGGTCAAAATGATCAATTTTTCTTTTATGCCAAAAATCATTATGATATTAAGTAAAGATCATGTTCCATGAAGATATTTTGTAAATTTCTTACCAAAAATGTATCAAAACTTCATTTTTGATTAGTAATATGCATTGCTAAGAACTTCATTTGGACAACTTTAAAGGCAATTTTCTCAATATTTAGATTTTTTTGCACTCTCAGATTCCAGATTTTCAAATAGTTGTATCTCGGCCAAATATTGTCCTATCATAACAAACCATACATCAATGGAAAGCTTATTTATTCAGCTTTCATAGGATGTATAAATCTCAATTTCCAAAAATTGACACTTAAGACTGGTTTTGTGGTCCAGGGTCACATATGTGCATGCATACAGATCAATAAAAAGCAAAAGCAAGTATGCAAATATGATTTTGCATGGGATGAATTTGAACATAGAGCAAGGAACTGAAAGTTGTATCAGCTATGTAATAAGTCATATAAAACTGTTAAAAATAAATACAAAGCAGACTGGATGAAATAAACAAAAACATGAATCATCTCAGGAACCATTCATGTAGAAATCAGATATTTTCAAATGGCTCATGTACTTATTCTTACAAAGGAAATGCATGCTCATCAGTGCAAGCTTACAAAACCTCGACAGTTCATAACTCAGCTGCTCTTTTTCATCATCGTTAGATCTGATGGGGTGTGTATGTATTCAAGGAGGGTCACCGGATCTATTTGTCTGTGTAATTGTATATATTATGATTCAGAATATGGGGTGAGCTAAATGCCTCACGGTTCAGTTGAGTCATTCTCTCATGCACTGCATTCAGTTCTTAGCAGTGTGAGCTGTTTGTTCACTTTTACCTTTGGCCTTTACCGTAAACTCCCCGCACTTTTAACCTCCAAGCTCCAAAGCTGTCGCTCGCATATCATTTCTGCAGGCAGTTCAGTTTGTCCTTGAATTGAGTCAGTATCACAGCAACCAGGCCCGCAGCCACGCCAACGACTGCCACAACGATGCCAATTATAGTGCCCACAGACTCTTCAATCACACCTGAGCAGGGATTTGAAGAAAAAGCTATAATTTCACTGTCATCTTTCACTGTCTCAGATGAATGTAATTGGCTCCCTAATGAAATACTTCTGATTTCACATTTATTCAAAGATTGCTTTTGCAGTTACCTAGTTCTCAGTTAGTTAGCCTAATCTTTAATAGTGCTAATACTTTAATAACACTGTTAAAAGAATCTTCATGTATAATACCACACTGTAAAAAAAAAAAGTTGAGCCAACTTAAAATTTTAAGGCAACCAGCTTCAGCAGATTTTTGAGTTTTCTCAACTTGCTGTTTTAAAAAGTTGAGAATCTCCTACAAAAATTAGTTGAGAGAACTCAGAAATCTGCTGAAGCTGGTTGCCTTAAAATTTTAAGTTGGCTCAACTTTTTTTCTTTTTTTTTTTACAGTGCATGTATAAATGTATAAACATGTATAAAAACTAACATGTATTTCATACTTCATACTGTACATTATATTGTTGTGATGCCTAAACTTTTATTTTATTATCATTTTTATTAATAAAATATTTTTTTATTATTATTTTATATAATAACATTTTATTATGTTACTATATATGTGTATATGTATGTATACATTTTTGTGTATATATGTATGAATATATTTTACATTTTATTAATATATATATATATATATATATATATATGTATATATATATATATATATATATATATATATATATATATATATATATATATATATATAAAATATAAAATAAAATATTATAATGCTTCCATTGTCCTCATTCGCTTTGGATAAAAGCATCTGCTAAATGACTAAATGTACATGTAAAAAGAAAAAAAATTACATTATGTATGTGTATATATATATATATATATATATATATATATATATATACATATATATGTGTGTGTGTTTGTTTGTTTGTTTTTTGTTTTATTCATTTCATTTTATTGGCCATAACAGGCACTGGCCATAATTTTAATATTGGTGAATCTCTAGTCCTAGTTCTGGTTCTTTCCTATATTTTCTTCCTTGAAACATGGTTATTTTAGTATCATTGTAGTTTTTATAAAATTAAAGTTTTGCAATTTTGTTGTGTTTTTGTAATTTTTTCTTTTTTTAAGTATATCTATATAGTTTTCATACATTTTATTTAGTTTTATTTCAAGTTATTTCAGCACATGAAAATGAGAAACGCTGCCTTTGCAAGTAGATGAAGTAAAATAGAGTTAAGTTTTTTTTTAGGTCAACTTTTATGTTATTTAAATGATTTTTTTTTCTTTTTATTTCTTCTTTTTTTAGTTTTAGTTGTTTTAGTTTTAGTTAACTGTAGTAACCCTGAAAGATTGGTAAGCTCTTCCTTGAAATTTATAGGCCATAGACTGATTAAAAGCTAAGAAAGATAAACATATATGTGTCTGAATATTGTTTTTTACACTAATATCTTTGCACCCCTGATCCACTCTCACCCAGCCCTTTGCGGATGCTGAGTTTGGTCCCGCCTCCCTGAAGAACAGTTGAGCTTGTTGATATGAAGACACACAAATACAGGCCTTGATCCTCCACTGAAATATTCCTTAGTGTCATGGATAGATCTCCCTCAGACAGATCACCAGACAACATCACGCGGCCAGCAAACTCATCCTCCACCGTCTCATTGCCTTGTAGAATATTCTTCCTTCCCTCCAAACTCAGCACATACCACCTCACCTTCTCCACAGCCAGTACTTCATCCACATCACTCTTTAAAAAACAAGGAAACACCACATCCTCCCCTTCCACAGCTTTTTCCTTTGGAGGCTGTTGTAAATATGACGCCCCCTGTGAGCCGGGAGGACCATCAGCAGGCAGAGAAGATAAAGGTTCTGCTGTGGACATGATGAGGATGGTCTGGGGAGTTGGAGTGGGACTGGCGATAATGGTCATATTTACAAGAAGACAAAGAAAAAGAAGCCCACCTGTCAATAAAACAACATTATTATTTGAGAGTGCAATGATTATACGTGAATGCATAGGCCTCATAAACTAATATGTATATCATTTATGGTCAAAACTCAAGATTTTTTGTGTTTAAAGCAGAATAGCAACCAGTCAAGAACATTTTAACCAATCAAGAAAAATTCACACATATACACACTTATGTAGCGGCACTGATGCTATAAATACAGTAGCTTACATGGCAGTGTTATGGTCACACTAAGTCCCTTTACTAAAATTAGAGACTCAAAAGTCACAAGGATTAAAATATCAAAAGTCCTGCGTGGAGCGTAAATCCTCCACCCATTACTTTATTCGGTCAATAGTAGTCTAGAAGTCGGTTCAGAATGAATCCCACAGATTTCTGAATCAAGCCTGAATTACCAACAAACAGACTTGACAAGAGCGGTGTCGTGTAACTCAAAAACATTAAACTGATATATTTTAAAGATAACATTAACGCAGCAGCAGCCTCGGAACAGTATTACATGTTCCTCTCTCATACTTCATATCTTCTCATTAATGTCTCAGAAAGTGCTGCTTCCCATAAACGTGGAATTAGAAGTACATTTACTGTGAAACAGACAGTAAATGTTGATTTGATGACCATTGTAAACATTTTAAGCGTTCTAGTTAACAGATGCGGACTGAGAAATGAGAGCAAAATGCTTTTTAATAGGTGATGATATACAGTTTGTTTAAAATAAAAAAAAATTATGACCACAAACTATTAGGTTACCCCTGGCTGGCACATGTTGATGTTTGTGTGTGTTTATGAAGGTCTAGCTGCTGAATTGTAATGTTTTGTGGATATGATTACTTGAAGAGGGAGAGAAGATATAAAGTCTGCTCATTTGTTTGAGTTTCCTTGTTAATTTGTCAAGCTACGTTAGTAGAACACAGAGAAATGAGGAAGCTAAATGCTAAGAGAAAGATATACTCTTACCTGTGAGGGCAGAGTGCAAAAGGTGACTAAGTAAGTTTCTAGAAAGTAAGAGACCGAGGAAAGCCATTTCTGTCTCAGAGAAGTGTCACACACTGACACTGAGCTGACAGAGCTTCACTTTATCTCCCCCTCCTACATCACACACACACACACACACACACAAACTTTTCACCCACACAGTATTATCTTGCATATCTATCTATCTGTGTACTGTATGAATGTTAAGGAATTTTTCCATATTGATGTTTTACAGGTGTTTTACCTGACTTTTGCACTGCATTGCATTGTTTTACAGCACTGTTAAATCCAATAGTTTACCTTACTTAGGTATAATTAGTTATCTTTACTTAGCTGTTGTACTTACTAGGTTTTATTAAGTTACAGCTAATTTCAAGGCAAATAAAACTATTTACTTACTGCTTTGAGTGACACTTAAAATATTCAAGTAGCCACAAAGGAACCAATGACATTAATAAACCAGTGAGAGGCAGCAGTGCACTAATATGTTGCTAATGTGCAACATAACAGAAGAAGAAGAAAAGAAAGTTTTTGAGGTGGGTCAATTCTTAATAGACTTTTTCACTCATTTCCTCCAGTGCAGTTATTTTTCACTTGCATTCACTCATTTCCCAAAGTCATCTTGAATGCTGAATTTTCAATACATCTGAAATATGAGAAAATTTCACATAAGCTGACTTCATAAATTGATGTAGATTTTTTTAAGTCACCATTATAGTGATTAGTGTTCCCTTTGGTTGGGCACTTGGAACTTCATTTATGTTATTATTACCTAAATTCATTACTTCAGACTTATGTGCCCTCTAGAAGTTTGCGTTCTGCAAGTGAACATCACTTTATTGTGCCATCCCGAAGAGGTACAAAATCACTCTCACAGACTTTTAAATTAAATGTTCCCTCCTGGTGGAATGACCTGCCCAACTCAATCCGAGCAGGTGAATCCTCAGCCATCTTCAAGAATCGGCTAAAAACACATCTTTATTTGATCCTTTAACTCTAGCACTCTCTACTCTAATTCTGTTCTTTAAAAAAACTTGCCCCTTTTAGACTTGCACTCTATTAATTTACTAACTGTTTATTTTCTTTAAAAAAAAACTGAACACTAGCATCTCTATTCTTTTTGTAATCTATTTCTTTTCTTTTTATTTATTATACAATTAACAAAAGCAAAAAAAGTCTCTAACAGTAGCTTGCTCTATTCTTTTTCTATTCTATCTGTTTTCTTTTTATTTATTATATAATTTAAAAAACTCTTGCTACTTTAAGCTAACTGAGACTTATTACAGCACTTGCGTATCCTTGCTCTTTTGTTGATTTTGATTGCTTCCATTGTCCTCATTTGTAAGTCGCTTTGGATAAAAGCGTCTGCTAAATGACTAAATGTAATGTAAATGTAAATATAATTTTCTTCCTATTGATGTAGCAATGCATCATGAAATCAGAGTTATTTGATTTCAAGGGAAGAAAAGTAATAAACAGGTTGCTTTTAGATGGTGACCTATCTTCTAATTAAATCATTAGCTAGTATATTTTTCATGTTTATTAATGATTTTCATTGCTTTTCATAAACACCTTGAGAAGCTTTTAATTAGGTTGATATAATCTTTTAATGTTTGTAGTAATATGTTCGAGTCACACACAGACTTCAACATTTAAAGCACGCGAATCACAACAATGGTAACAATTCAATTTTATTTATTTTGATTAATTGTAACAATAACCATTTTATTTGCTCTTTTTGTTGTGCTACTACTGACACAAGACAGCAAATAATATTGGCAAATAAAAACAACAACAGTAAAACAAAGCAATTGCATAATTTATTCATGTCGCAATCCACTCTGGGAGTCAGTGAGTAGCTATACTAAGTCAAGAGTAAACCTAAAGTAAAGGATCAAGTACCAGTTCTTTTTTAGTTACTAGAACTCTTGTGTAAGTAAACTATACTAACTAAGCATTTGTCAGCAGTGTTGGGGAGTAACTAGTTACATGTAACGGAATTACGTCATTTAACTACAAAATAAATGTAACTGTAATCTGTTACAGTTACTAAGGTAACACGTTACATGTAATTACTAATATAATAACAATTAATTATGCATAATTGCATGCAAGTAACCCTAAACCAAACTATAGTAAGTACATGTAGTTAATTAATATTACTCAGTACTTAAGTAAGTAAAGTAAAGTAAATTTATTTATAGAGCACATTTAAATTCAGCATTACACTGACCAAAGTGCTGAACATAACCTTAAATGTATAATTACACTGTAACAAGGACACCTTAAAATAAAGTATAACCAAATCTGTAATTAAATAACATGTTAAAGATTACAAAGGGGGTTACATCTGAATATTTTCACACACATAGAGATTTAATTGATTTCTTTCCTAAATTGCATTGTCTGCTCTAAAATATGAGACACCAATGTTTCAGGAGTTTAGGACAAAGAATAGGACACATGCTTATTCAATAACGGTTTTATTTCCTGTTTGGGTTTATGTATATGCTTTATTTGTTTAAGTTTGACAGTTTTTTCCAAAGCATTACTAGATTCCAGTGTTACCAGTTATGGCTATGCAAAGATTTTGATTTCAAAACAATATCATAGCTATTGAACTATATCTTATGATCATAAAAAAATGTGGTGGCTGTGCTTTAAATTAAATAATTATAATCTTAATTCAAGAGAAGAAGGATTTTGAAAGTCTGACAGTAACCAGTGTTGAGTCTTACTGTAAAGTTAACCCTGCCTGCTTTAAATGTTTGAAAATGATTAACATTTGAAAACATTTGTAAAAAATGTAGATCTATCTATCTATCTATCTATCTATCTATCTATCTATCTATCTATCTATCTATCTATCTCTCCATCTATCTATCTATCTAAACCATCTGTCTGTCTGTGCCTATTTATCTTCCAATATTTTGTCATTGTACATAACCGCCTTCCATTATGTGCCGTAACTAAATTAAGTGGCTTCTGTCAAAGGGTATTTATACAGTTCTCTAGATTCTGGCTTAAAATCTCCCGCAAGAGCAATGTGAGCCCTCCAGAGTCTACAAAGTGTCTACAGAGTCTATTAGGGGGATATTACATGATGACAAATGGATGTGGTGTGTTGTGTTGAGATGTGCAGTAGATGTAGTTATCTAGCCTGAAATTCAACTCTACTGCGAAAGAAAGTAGGATGAACAGAATACCGAGTAGAATATTTAGATAGGCTAATGTATACCGGTAAAATAATATTTGGTGAGTAGCTTTGTAAGTAAGTTTCTTCATGTCTAGCTTGCTGTCACACACCCATCATCTCAGTGTATGGCAGGCAATTAAAACAGTTTTTCATTTGTGTTACTCAAGCTGAATTTTTAGGTATGTTTATTGAGTTTATGTTGAAATGCTGTCTGGCTGTTTGCAAATACATGTCTTTCAAAAACCCTTTTAGGAAGGCCATTATGAATTTGCAAGCATATGGCTCATGCTATTTTAATGTGCAGGATATAATTATAAAGACATTTGTTTTACAGTTTATCATTACAAAGGGTCCCATGTCACACCCTGCTCTTTCTGTTTGTCTGCGCCTTTTTCAAACTGTCCAGCTTGCTCGTGATTTTATTACAGAGTGTGTGTAGAGCAAATACAGCCGTCTCTGCAAAAATAGGCACATGCAATTTGTCTCTCTTCCTTGCTCTCTATCAGACATAAAATGCATAACGGTTATGGATAAACTGAGTTTCCGGATCATTATGTCATCTCCGTCAGACAGAGAAAGACAACAGGCTACACCCATATAGATGCATTAGACAGACAGACTGCATTAGACCAAGTGCATTAAGCCTAAAGGTCGGCTGCCGTATGTGAGTGTGTGTGAGCGCTAATCACATGCAGGCTTTTAACCCACTCCTCCAGTTAATTCCGGCTCACTTTTAGTCTTCACCACAGAGAAGCTCAATACCAACTGCATTACTGTAAGACATTACAGTAAGAGCTGCACTATCATGACAGAGCCTAGATAAGACTCCAGAGCCAGTGTGCTGCAAGATATTTTTACACACTAATGTTTTGTTAAGTTGATTATGGCTGTCTTTAAAGGGACAGTTCAGCCAAAAATGAACATTCTGTCATCATTTACTCACAAACCTGGATTACTTTCCCTCCTCTGTGAAACACAATATTTTGTTGGATAGTGCACGGGGGGCCTTCGAGTCAAAAAGGTTGAGAGCCACACTGTGTATGTGTGTGGTTGCCTTTTTTCTTCTTATTTTATCGTATAACCCAACAAGGTCTGTGATTAATTGTGTTCTCAGATGAAATACTCACAAGCACACACAAAAGCACACCTGAGGCCCTGTGTACCAACTGGGGAAATGGAGCCCCAAATCAGCAGATTATAAAGACCAGTTAGAAGGGATAAATTCTTCATATTTTGCTTGTGTAATCCATTTACTTTGTTTTGCCTCAAACGATGAGGTCATAGCAGAGGAACACCTGTTGCATTTTATAGACTGATTTATCAGCAAACTACGGCTGTTAAAGCCTCTTGCACTTGAGAATGTCGCTTCGTGTGTTGCTAATCGTGACTGGTGTTTATACCATTAAATGAACTGAAAGTTATGCACATGGATTTTATTTAGAAAAAAAAATGTCCTGCACATACAGCCTTTTTGTAAAAGCAAGTTCATATAAAGCCAGGGCTTGCGCTTGAGTCTGTTTTTATTAAGTGTATATTTAATCCATTTCTGTGTTCGTGAAACTGTAGTCCCAGTCATTTGCTTTTGACAGGTGCCTAGTGTGCTTTGCAGTAGCAAGAACCTGCACTTGTTTTATGAGGGAACATTGTGTCCCCCTGTTGGGTCAGGTCAGCACCTACAAGAAACCTGATCTCAGAGGGTGTGGTCACATCAAATGGATTCACGTCTGTCTGAACTATCGTGAGGAGGTCACATGTCCTCTCTGCTGTGACTAGACCCTGACCTCCAAATATGGCTGCTAAAGATCAAGGCGTCAACTGCTGAGTACACACACAACCAAGTTTGGGGTGAAGGGAGTTATGAGCACCGTAAGTGATCTGATGACATGTATGCAGCGTCAGTGAAGACTTGGCAGTAACCTAGTATTTTGTTTTTGGATGTGATTGGGGACTCCAGGAGGTCCAGCTCTCTGCCACCATATAAACTCCACGAGGGACCACTGGCTCTCCCATCATGTAGCACCTGCTAACCACCGGAAGGAAACTTTTAATGGCTGACTTGCAAGAATCGTGCTGGATGAGCAGTAGCACACCTGGTCTACGGGCATTCGTGATTCTGCTTGAGAAAAGCTAAAATGAAATGCCGATGTTTCTAGAAAGTTAGTAGCAGAGACGTCATGCCCATTCATATTCCTTGGTTTATGTAAAAAAGAAAGTATATTTTGTTGGGATTTGAGCCCTAATAATCTGAAAGTGTAATGAATCACAATACTACCTGACTAGACAGTAATAATAAATCATAATATATTTATGAAATTTTATTGTGCCACTGCAGATGTTTGGATAAGTGATGTAGTGGTTTTGTTACCATGTCTGCGTTAGCAGAAAACGACATCCAAGAGGATTTTTTTTATCCCAGGGGCCTTTTTTCCCGCTGTACTCTATTATAGAGAACGTGTGAAGTATTTTTATTTTTGAAAAAGCAAATGTATTTAATTAAACAGAGACAATGCTTTTTACAGTTTCAGTCTCTCCCCATTAAACCCAAAACAGACTCCCTTAGAAGAAATTACAGTTACTCTTTATTTTAAGGTGTCATTGTTACAGTGTAACTATACATTTAAGTACTGAGTAATATTAATTAGTTACATGTACTTACTATATGTTTAGGATTAGGGTTTGCCTTAAGGTTACTTGCATGTAATTACGCATAATTTATTGTTATTATAACACCTTAAAATAAAGTGTTACTGAAATTAAAGTCAATAATATAAATACAATAATAAACATAAATAATAGTAACAATAAAATTTTAAGTATTTAAGGCAACAATGAAGGGTCAAAGGTGAAATGTCTTGACCGGTTCAAATTTGACATTCAGCTCACAGATGTTAAAGTTTTTTTAAAAAAATAATTATTGTCATTAAACTAAAATTGACTTTCATTATGTTTGTTTGCATACAATATCCCAACACTTGACAATAACAAAACAGTATTTACAGCTTGTTCTTTACCAAAAACGGGTTAAAATTGACGGGAACACAATAGAAGAGTTAAAAGTTGAGGTGAAAAGGCGACAGTGACCCAGCGTCTGGCCCGCCGGTTATGCACGGTATACGCGCAGCTATCTCTCCGCGATGCTTCACGTTGTCGCTGTCACGGTAACACCTGCCAGCTTCCTTTTTCATCGCCGCCACCCAACCCTAATCGGTAACAACGCTTGTAAACAGATCCTCTGACGCGCCTGCCCTCTCAGAACGCTTGAGAGTGCGGAGCGTTATCTATCACTGCCTTCCGGACAGTCCTGAGAGTCTTCACGCGCTGCACCTCATACCCTGATAAACCCTACAAGGACGCGCCTTTCTGTTTATTGGAGGTATTTTAAGGAGCAAACGAATGATGTATCTTTTTTTTATTTATTTATTTTTTTTAAATATTTTGCTTTCGTTTTTTAAATGAAACGAAGACGAGCCTGGACTTCCATCTGCGTTCTTTTACGGGAAGTACTCATTTGACAGAAAAAAACAACAACAAAACGGATTAACTGGAAAACTTCGGCTGGATTTCTGTGGATGGCATTTTGACACCTTAGGCTAATAATAAAAAAAACAACAACAACAACTGTACAGTGACCTGTACTTTCACCAAACTACTAAAAGTGCATCACAGAAGATGAGGAACTTATTAGGACTCGCCACAAATTAATGCAGCCTCTTCCTGGGATGCACTTCCACCTGTGTTGAGGCTGTTAAACCATAGGTAACGGATTGATCTTGAGATCATTTTAAAAAGTTTTAAATAAAATGATTGTTGATACATGTTTTAAGTGGTCTTCATAAATGATAATCGTCCTGTGTAGGGTTAATTTGAAATCACAGCACACTCAAGGGCAAACCTTTTGTTTACTCCAGGGAACAATGTAATTTAGAACATGTCAAACACATGCCACTCAATTATTTTCTTTATCCGACAACTGTGATAGAGAACGGCCTCTCAGGGAAAAGTTTTTTGATGGCCCAATTACGGGATCCACATGAGACGTGAGATGGCCTTAATTCAAGATACAAAGAGCAGATTTAGATATTAATATTTTCTGCTTTGATACACTCCATGTAGATTATTTATAGACCAGTTCATGTTATTGTGTGTCCTCGTATGTCTGTGCCAGTGTCAGATCCCAAGTGTTAGACTGTTTTTCCTCTGTGACCTAAAACTAGTTAGTGCGTTTAGGCCACAAGTGTGTAAGCTGACTATAAAAAATATTCAGCTTCCTTTGAAAGTTTTTGTATTTCTTTTATATTATTTTCGTATATATATATATATATATATATATATATATTTATGTTCATGGTGATGAAGACAAAGCACTCTCTGATTTCAAAGAAAACTGCTAAATTAATTTAAAATAAAATTAAAGTAAAATAAGTCAGAATCAATCCACCTGGTGAAGCTCATTGTTAAATCTAAGAAAGAACTGAGAATCTGCTGTCCTCTAAAATTACACAAAAGAACCAGGATGGCTGGGGTAAATGAGTTATTCACATTTCATAAATCTATGTCATAAGTCTGTGAATTGCTCATTGTGAATTGTCTGATAACAACTGAGATCAACAGGAACAAAAATGTGTACAATAAGGAGAGCATGGTGGTGGAAATCATTAGTTTCCATTTTATGCTTTTCTTTCTAGACAGTGCAATGCATGATTTTTACATGAAGCTTCTGATGTAAAGAGCAGCAGATGACCAGTAAGGAAGCTGAACAAGAAATCTGCAATCAACTATCTGCTAAAACTACCAACAGCACCTCTTCCGAGTTGAATTAACCCTTTCCACTCAGCTGTGATCTAACCTACTCCTAAAGAAAGCCTGATTTCACAGTGGAAGCAGGTTGTCTCTGACATAAAGAGATGAAACGAGAACGTTTTAAGCCCCCAGAACCAGATGACCCTCTGTGCTGCTGTGGAGACATCGACCAGCAAAGAGAGTACTGCTGCTGTGACTGTGAAGAACTTGATGACGCCTGTGAAAGGTCAGAGATCTACCATTTAAGGGCATTGCATGCAGAGGAAGCTTGTCATTACATTTGTTCATATAAGCTTTTTAAAGTGTAGTTTACTAAAATGATTCTAGGAATGAATTTTGTGCATTTACTCACCTTCATGTTGGTCCAAACTGCTTTTTTTTTTATCTGTGGAATCCCTTGTGAAAGGGGTAATGAATGTGCACTTGTAATATACTTCTAATCCTAAAAGTATGTTTAAGAAATTGTGCTTGCAGATATAATATAATCTAAATTAAATTAATGGCCACTTAAGTGTACTTAATAAGCGTACACTTTCATAACACGTTTTAAAAATTGTACTTTGTAATAATGTCAAATTAAAATCATGTTTTAATAATCTTTTGTCATTCTGTAAAGTACAGTGTATACTTATTTTAATATATTTAAATGCATTACAAGTTTCAATGGAAATGACTATTGGTAAGCAGTGACCCAGGACGACAAAACCAGTCATAAGGGTCAATTTTTTTGAAACTGAGATTTATACATCATCTGAAAGCTGAATAAATAATGTATGCTTTCCATTGATGTATGATTTGTTAGGATAGGACAATATTTGGCCGAGATACAACTATTTGAAAATCTGGAATCTGAGAAAATCAGAAAATCTCCTTTAAAGTTGTCCAAATGAAGTTCTTAGCAATGCATATTACTAATTAAAAATTAAGTTTTGATATATTTACAGTAGGAAATTTACAAAATATCTTCATGGAACATGATCTTTACTTAATATCCTAATGATTTTTGGCATAAAAGAAAAATCGATAATTTTGACCCGTACAATGTATTGTTGGCTATTGCTACAAATATGCCTGTGCTACTTATGACTGGTTGTCAAAAGTAGTCATAATGTGTAAATACGTGTCTAAAAACATTATATTCAGTCTGCAGTAAACTATATTCTTTTATATGTATTATGTCGGTTATAAGTGCTCCTTTTAAAAGTATGCAACTTTTATGATTTGCCACTTGCAGTCAGTGATAACATAAAGGAGTGTAAATGATGACAAACTTTTATTTTTGGGGTGAATCCATCAACAATTGTTTAGCTCTTTTCAGTGAAATATTCTATATTTCCTCTATCACCGCTTCTCATTAGGTTACTCAGAGGAGAGGCAGATAAGCCAGACATCTTCTCTCGTTTCATCTCTCGTATGGCTGATCGTTTGGGTTTGCCATGTTGTGCCATAGGACCCCTTCGTTTGGAAATATCTGTCTTGCCTCCGATGGTATTAATTCCTGGCCTGTTGCGAGTGGCAGCAATGAACTGTGTGTTGGGAGTTGTAGTCCTAACTGCCCTACCAGGACTGGTGCTTTGGTATTACTATGTGACTCACAGAAGGAAAAGACGCACATTGTTTTTCCTTAGCTTGGCACTTTTCTCCCTTGCCTACATGTACTACCTTTTCCTTACTGAGATTGTTCCCAGAGGAGACGTCAGTAATCTGCAGCTGGTTACTGCGACAACAGGCATGATGTTGACGCTTATCTCCCTTGTGCGCACCAAACAAGGACCAGGCTTTGTCAAATCCCAATCATTAGATCAGGGAATTAACAGCACCTCTACAACCAATAAGAGCACAAACATACCTGGAGACTCTGCCCCCTGCAATGGAATCAACCAGTCAAATGGGGAAAAGGAAGGAAAGAAGAAGTTATGTCCTGTTTGCCGATTGGTGCGCCCACCAAGGGCAGGGCACTGCAGGATCTGTGGAGCTTGTGTCCTTCGAATGGACCACCATTGTGTTTGGTGGGTGTCTCATTTATTCCTCTTTAAAAATTGAGTATGAGCACTTTATTCCTAGTGTGAAGTGAATTGAACATTAAAAAAAGTCTCTAATGCTTACCAAGCCTGCATTTATTAAAAAATAGAGTAAAAACAGCAATATTGTGAGAGATTATTACAATTAATATAACTGTTTTCCTTTTTAAAATATATTTTAAATTTTATTTTATTCCTGTGATTGGCAATGCTGAATTTTCAGCATCATTACTCCAGTCTTCAGTGTCACGTGATCCTTCAGAAATCATTCTAATATACTGATTTGGTGCTCAAGAAAAATTTCTTCTTATTTTTTTATATTTTTATTGAACTACATTTCTTGATTATTTGAAAGTTCAAAATAACAGCATTTATTAGAATTAGAAAATGTTAGTAATATTATAAAAGTCCTTACTTGTCACTTGTGATCAATTTGTGATCAAATTAATCATTTCTTTTTAATAAATCTTACCAACCCCGAATTTTTAAATGGTAGTGTATATGCAGATATGTATATGCTAAATAATAACTCCCTTTAAGGATGTAACTTTATTCCATTTATAAGTTTCATATAGCAAATATGCATTGCATAATTTATAAAAGTGTTTATTCTTATTTATTTATTTTTTTATTATAATCAATGTTTTGCAAATTGTATTTACAAATATAGAATTTTATAAATATAATATTAAATTATTTTAATAATTATTTTAAAGCATTTATATCAAATAAACATTAAAAAAAAAATCTGATATATGAACAATAAAAGGAGAGAGAGAGAGAGCAATGTGGCCATCTGTTTTCATTCATAAAGTTCACATTTCGGCAACTTCACAGTCATCTCGGCTTCACAGATTCACCATTGCATTGTAATTTTAGATGTTCATTAATAACATCATTTTATACTTGTGTTGTTTGTTGGGTAATCAGTCACCTGAATATGTTTTCTGTTATTAAAATATTAATTTTTGTGTTGTTATTTGTGCTGTTCTTTGTAAGATGCAAATCCCTACTACAGAAATAGTTTAACAATTCCAAAATGAATTGTTTAATGTAGTGTTCATTTGATTCCTTTTCTGATCTTTTCACACTTGTTTGCATGTATTCCCTACCCCATCAGACACACACATATGTTCAAGCTGATTCCCAAAAGACGTCACTGGAGCAGGCAGGCTGGTGAGACATGTGCAAAGGCCACAGGAACGCAGCTTTCAGCACAGTAAAGGGAGCTCTCACCAGGCCAATCTGTCTCCATGCTGCCTCAACACACACACACACACACACACACACACAGCCACAAATAAAAATATGAACATGCCATGAGCCACACAATTCTCATTAAAGCCACATTGAAAAGAGAGAAGATAGCGTAACTTTTCTTTGAATGAGAATGTTTGAATGTATGTTTATATGGCTGCTTACTTTTTGTGTCTTTGTATGTATGTGACTTTTCATGACAGGATAAACAGCTGTGTAGGTCAAGCCAATCACAGGCAGTTCATTTTGACGCTCCTTCTCTTCCTGCTGACATCGTTGTACGGCATCAGTTTGGTGTTACAGAGTATATGTCCAAGACAGAGTCTATTCACAGCCGTGTTATACTGCCCTGGAGTCTATAACCAATACAGGTACATCATCCATTACTCTTATTTAATGGAAAATATGTACATACACAGTGTGTTTTCAGCCTGATGTAATGCATTTGTGTGTGTTTCTGTGTGTAGCACAGCGCTGTGCTTTACATGTGTGTGGTACAGCGTTATCATAACAGGCGGTCTGCTCCACCTGTTCATCCTTCAGATCATCAATGTCAGTTGCAACGTAACGGAACGCGAAGCTCAGATCGCTTTGCGCAGCAAAACTGGCAGACGGCGCTTCTGTGGCCTGGTTGTGGAGACTGGCGTCTATTCGCGAGGCTTCCTCCAGAACTGGATTCAGTTCCTCACAATGAACACGGACGAGAGCGGTTCCCCTTTCATCTTCACAGACATGGTGTGAGTCAAGGGACTACAGATGTGATCCAGGGTGGTATTTAATCTATAATCATGTGATATGTTAAACAACTAAGTGTCTGGTTAGGCTTAATGACCTTACCTTGTTCGCACTGGTTGCACTGTTAAGGCAGTCAGTTTAAACTGATGAACAAACATATTAAATACCTATGTTTTTGGTATTTTTTTTAGATTTTTATTCTAGTGGTCATCTCTGTACGGACATATCGAATTGGGTTCAGTGTGATATATGACCACAGCAATGTTTTCATGAAATAAAAACTTTATTGCATAAATAACCAAATTGTATGAATGAAACATGATCATTAAATGATCAGACATTAGTGGGCAATTTTGTAACCTGGGTAGCAATCAAGTGTGTGTATGTTGTTAGTTACAAGTATAAGAAATATTATGAAAATTTGATCTGATGATAGAACCGGGAGAAAAATGTGACACCCTGAAATGCTAATAAACCAAAAAATACATTTTCCACCAAGTTCATAATCCTTGTAATTGTAAATATGCTACTACCTTTGTAGTGTGCTCTCTTTCAGGACAAGTGATTTTGAACATTTCTGTAACTACAGGTTTCTGTGTTTAGTGCTCACTGCACAGCGTGTTAAAGGGGTCATGAACTGAGAAATCAAAATTATATATCTTTTGATATAAAGTCATTGTGCTATAAAAACATTTTGTAATTTTCAGAACTCAAAACTTGCTCATTAGACTAAAAACAGTTTATATTGAAGCCAACCTGTCAAAACGAGCCATTTTATGACATAATAATGTGGCTGAACATCACCTTCGCAGAAGAAGATCAACGCCTGCTTCTACATCACTGCCTGTTTAGCCCTGCCCACTGATTCACGCATGTAGTGTAATTAATGATAGAGGCAAACGCAGGTCTACGCAGAAATCGAACGATAAACATTATTTGATGAATTGTATTTTTAATGAAGTTCCAGTTGCGTCAGTAAGAACTTGGTCCTTTATTCACTTCATTTTTCCGCGGATTTGTTTACAAACAAGGCACAATTCGATGCAGGATTGTCAGATACTGAAACTAAATGATCATGCTGTGCCGACTGTTTTTATTACGTTGCCACTGTTGCTTTGTCTGTTTTTACAGATTGTTTGATATTTACTGAGTATTAATGATTTTTATGCCTAAATCTTAGCAGCGTCCATCTGTGAAGGATGGAACTGTTTCCCAGTCATAGCAGTGGGCGTTTACAATCCGCCAGGTACAGAGCGTTCCAATGAGAGGGGTCAAAACAAGACAGAAGGTAGCCTATTACTTCTAAATTATTATGTTTTTTGATGTAAAAATCTTGATAACATTATAAGTGGACCTCAGAGAACAATACAAAATAAAAAGCAAAGGCAGTTCGTGACCCCTTTAAGCTATGTTGAGGTGTACTTTACAGTTAAGTATTGTCATCTTGAATTAATGAGCATCCATCGTTTCATATGTGTAAAAATAAATTTACAAAATAAATTAAATAAATTCTGTCATGCACAATAAACAGACTGCCACTCGCTTTAGTAAGAGTCATTAGTTGTGTTGATTACTGTGGAAGGGTCGTGTGAGTGACCTAGCTATCTTTGCCGCTGAAAAAGACAGGAAGTGTTTTTAGAGCAATGCTGGCCCTCTTGCCTCTGTGCAACCACAATGTAGATTCAGAGCAAAACAGAAAAAAATGCTTCCTCCTACAAATATGCAAAATCAAGTGAAAGTACGACACCAAAATATTACAATTTCAATTTAAAAAGAGTGATATGAGCAACGTACAGCTTAAAATTTTATTTAAGCAAATTGCAGTGTACAAAGAGTGTCAAAGATTTCAAATCTGACTACTTTAAAAACAACATAGTATTCAATCTAGAATAGAAAGCACAGTCACACCTGCTCTACTATTCAGATCTTAGAAGTGATAATCCTCTACGTGAAGTACATTTATATACAGTATATTTTTTTTATAGATGTGATTTACTGAGACCCTGCCCCCCACCTTACGTGGTATAGAGCCATCAGTGTTGTCTTTGTGGTTACTGTCTGTCTCTGCTTAGAATTGTATCAGACGGCATCACACGTCCTGTGTAGCACAAGACACCATGAGGATTGGACAAACTAATTCTTTTCTTTTGCCTGAACAGCACTGGATCCATCTGTTGATATTCTTTATAACCCTTATAACAGGTATGTGTGAGAGAGTATGTGACTGTCACACACACACACACAAAGAGAGAGGATTTACTTTTTTATATTTAGGCTGGTACTGTTCAAAATGTTGAGGTCTATAAGTTTTTTTGTGAGGATTTTGAAAGAAGTCGCTTGTGCTTACCAAGGTTGCATTTTTTTGCAGTAATATTGTAAATTATTATTACATAATAAAATAACTGCCTTACTGTTTTCTTTTTAAAAGTAATTTATTCCTATAATGGCAAAGCTGAATTTTCACCAGCTGTTACTCCAGCCTTCAGTGTCACATGATTCTTCAAAAATCATGCTAATATGCTGATTTGGCTCTCAAGAAACATTTTTTTTTATTATTATTATCAATGTGAAAACAGTTGTGCCACTTAATATGTTCGTGGAAAGCATGAGGCATTTTTTTTTGTATTTTTTGATGAATAGAAAGTTCAGAACAACATTTATGAAATATTTCATAACAAGGAGAAGTCTCAACTGTCACTTTTGATCAATTTAATGCATCCTTGCTGAATAAAAGTATTGTTTTCTTAAATGAATTTCATAAATGAAAAATCTTACTGCCCCCGAACTTTTAAATGGTAGTGTATACAGGAAGAGAAAATAAAGGTTCAAAAGTAGCTAAAAAAAAAAAAATAGAACATTTACATTTACAGCTTCACTGATTAAAAACTAATATACTAATCACATTTTTTTTAAAAAAAACTTAAATTATGAAAATTGTTGGTTGGACAATTACATGGTTCTTTATTTGCACTTCTTTCTCTGTTTGTTTTTCATAGGGGCCTTTACAGATGAAGATGTGATAAGAGCTCTGTTGGGTGGGAGTGCATCTTTTAACTTTAAGGTTACAGCAGAAATGAAAGTAACCCTAGCTGTATGGAAAAAGTGTCCAAATCAGAAGGTTTTTGTGTTCAGCCCCATCCACGGACTTACTATATTTGACAACAACTATGCAGGTCGTCTTTCTGTAAAATCTAACCACAGCATTATACTGGATAAAATACAAGAGAGTGACTTTGGGACTTACTGTTACGAACTCACCACTTTCCCAAATGGGAGACTTCAAGGACAAAATAAGCTAGAGAAAACGACAGAAAATGGTGAGAATATTTATTTTATAAGACATCTTCCTTAACATAACACCAAGCATCGTGTTGTTATTGCAGATATTTTATATTTGTAAAGAAATATGTGACGCTGGACCACAAAACCAGTCTTAAGTCGCTGGGGTATATTTGTAGCAGTAGCCAAAAATACATTGTATGGGTCAAAATTATCAATTTTTCTTTTATGCCAAAAATCATTAGTATATTATGTAACGATCATGTTCCATGAAGATATTTTGTAAATTTCTTGCCGTAAATATATCAAAACTTAATTTTTGATCAGTAGTATGCATTGCTAAGAACTTCATTTGGACAACTTTAAAGGCGATTTTCTCAATATTTTGATTTTTTTGCACCCTCAGATTCCAGATTTTCAAATAGTTGTATCTCAGCCAAATATTGTCCTATCCTAACAAACCATACATCCATGGAAAGCTTATTTATTCTTTCAGATGATGTATAAATCTCAATTTCGAAAAATTGACACTTAAGACCGGTTTTGTGGTCCAGGGTCACATATAAGCATTTTAAGGCTATTTACCTAGTCGCACCCATATCTGACTATCATTTAACATTCAGAATCAAGTATGAGGGTCATGACACAATAGTAACAAATTCTTTGTTTAAAAACAAAAAACACAATACACATAACATTCAAATCAAATGCATCCTAAAGTTTTGACATGAAATACAAAAAAGAGAAGGATAACAGAGTATGATCTGTGAATATATGTTTGAATATTTGTTTTTGCATATACTTTGTTTGTTTTGACTCACTGTATAATTTGTATATAAATGTAGTGATGTTTGTTTATGCACAGACCTGCATTTTTCGCAATAATAAGAAACAGAGAAACGTAAAGAAAATAAAAAGAAACATTGTGTTAATCTTCTCGCAGGTGACGTGCCCATCACGATAATCTCCGTGGGTTGCAGCATAGGTTTAATAGTATTATGTGGAATCATCGCTGGAGTGGTTTGCTATAAGGTAATAATACCAAACTGGTCCACATTCTAAAGAACAAAACAGAATCTGCAGAATTCAACACAACAACATGTGACCGAGTGCTTTAGTGAATGATTACAAAGAAATGAATAAAGAACAATGTGTGTGCCACACACAAGTTTTGGAATGTCTTCTGTAAATGTGTTTTAGTAACATCAGGTGTCATGTTTCACCACATTTGACCGATGTCTCTTCTTCTAGAAGAGGAAAAGCAACACTGCGTTGCATCCTGGAGGACCTCCTGGCAGTCAGCCCTCTGTACGGCTGAAAAATAAGAAGCGACCCAAGCGCATACGCTCACAGAATGAAGAAGAGGTGGAGACTGAAGACTTCAATTACCTGAATATTAATTAACCTATGTCTATAATGGATATTACTGGATTTACTCTAAATATTTTTTTTTAATGACAAAAAAGAAGTCATTGGGAACAATAATCCCATGTGGACTGTATAAGCTTTTCTTTCTAGCTTTTAAATAGACTTTAGTTCAGTCTTATTTTGTATTCATTTTTATTTTGTAATATACTACATTTTTTCGTCTGTGGCAGTAAACATGTTGTCTCTTTGTTTTGTTGTTTATGTTGTTTTTTTTCCCCATCAAGATAACTTAAAAAATATGATTAGGATGATTAGAAGATGTTTATTGGCTGTTTTGTTTTAGTCATTGATCTGGCCTCAGTCAGATCAAAAGCAAATCGGTGTTAACATCATTATACACTAGCTGGGTTGCACTTATGATTAAAGTCTCCTTTCTTGCCTGAAGTGTTTCAAGGAATGATCACTGCAAATTGCAGAAGTCAAAATTGGAAAAAATCAGCTTAATTCATTTTACCAACTTGCATTACCCTTGTTATTCAGATGGTGGCAGTGTACAAGATTGAATGATTTTACGCTTGGCTGCGTTGCATATAAATATCTCTATGGATTTTTGTGAAATACCACTTCCAAAAGTATTATTAACAATAATGCCATTTGTAACTTAGCAGAAGTTTCAACAATTGCATGTGGACTTTTTATTCAGTTTCTTCAGTTATTCAGTTAACCACAAGAAAAGTCACTTCCTGACTTCTGAGTGATCTTAGATTAAACAGCTCATCAGCAGGAGGAGCAGAATGCTCTCTTTTTTTAGTTGCATTGTTTGAAGTCTGATTTCCACTCTGTCTGATCAATTGTTCTGACTTCTCTCAGATTCTGATTACATTACTGCTGATTGACTTAATCATGACGGTACATTCACATAACACCTAAACATGTCACATCTCACGGCTTCCTCTTCAGAAATGCAAACATACAAATAAAGAGCTCTTGCAGAAAGCCACAGATTAAACTGTATTGCATGTGATGCAACGTGAAACAGGTAACATCCTGCTGCGTCTTTTAGGGTCTAACCAATGGTTTTGCCATTGTTAAACCGAACAGGTTACATATAAATTTAGAGTCTCACTCCATCAAACGTCAGACCACAGTTTTGTTTTCTGTTTCCTTTTTTCCTTGCTTATGCTGTATGCAAGAAATATCAGTGGTTGCGTTGTGGTTTTTGGTAACCATCATAGGTTTGTGCTGAATAAGTGATTTTCATTATAAACCAAATACTTTATAACATCATTTATCAATAAAACATGACTTAAACCATCATCCTTAGAGACTAGCACTTGTATAACAGTAATAATGACATATATTTACTAACTAAAATCAATCAAGTCCAGTATATATAATTGATTTATATATGTAAAATACACCCGTATTTGTGAAAAGAGAGTTTCAGAAGAACCACTGCATTAACAGACATTTCTGAAGGAATCAACTTATTTTTATTGCATTAAAGGCCACTTTTAATGTCCTAGAATCCTTCTGGAGTTTTTCTTACATGGAGATACTGTAGATTCTATAAATAATATGATTACTGGAAATTATGTAAAGGTTATATAATATTTAGTATGTATAGTTATACATATTAAGAGCAACATCAACAAAAGGTTTAAACTTAAAATACATTTTGTGTGAAAATGATGTCACGTGTGCTCTCTGCAACTGAAAGACCAAGCTTAGCCAATGCTAAGAAGTACTGTGTCTGCTACATTTAGTATACTGAGTCATACAAAACACTGATTGTGCTTCAAAACGCTTAGCTAGGGAATTTTCTTTAGGGCCTAAGCGTTTTCACTTTGATTATTTTCTGTCTGAGCATGTTGCATTTGTCAGGCACATGCTTCATGTCATGATCATGACAAGCACAAATTAAAATAAAAATGAACACAGAATTCGCATGAACACGATGCATTCTTTCCAATAACCTGCATTTAAAACATTTATTTTAACTTATTTATTTTAACTTGATAATTCTCATTCAATCTCAATTATTTTCGCACCACCAAATCAAATGTTTATTTTTCAGATTAAACTAACTTTTTACATAAACGATTATGTAAAAAAACATAGGAATATAGGAAAAGAGTTTTCGGATGTAACTTTTAATCTTGTTACATTATATGCAAGTGATGAGTTCTCGATCTTGTGATGCTGGATGATCACATGAGTGGATGAGATTCCTACTTGACTGATTGGCTGTGAACACTTTGCTCATCATCACCCTCAGCCAATGGGAGGCCGCCTCTTTGATCAGACATGCTTTAAAACCCGCTCAGTTGTAGACAATGACAGTCAATCATTTGGTTCGCTGGTTAAAGGTGAGTTTATTACTTACATTTCGGCTTTTTTTAAAAAAAATTTTCCCCCTTGTGTATAAGGTGCTCGAATTATATTTTTACGTGGGTTTCAGCTTCATCTGTAGAGGGTAATTTAGCAAAATCGCTTGTTTAACTTAAAAAGAAGCTGCTTGAATGTTTTCTAGGCTAGTAAAACTTCTAAATTATACGTCGTATTATCTGGCTTTGTACATGTTGTGTGTTGAGGTGTGTTTTTTTTTTTTTTTTTTTTTTTTTTTTTTTTTTTTAAATAGAGTAACTTGCACACTGAGGTTTTTCTGTGTAATTGGTTAAAACATTTACTGCTGCAGTCTCAGTGTAACTTCTGTTACATTCCTTCCAATTGTATCTTGTTTTCCTCTGTCACAGTCTTCCAGGCAGGATGATGATGTTTGCCTCTCTCCTCACGCTATGCTTGAGTGCAGTGTTGGCTGCTCCAAGCTTAAACCAGCAGTTAGACGATCACTGGCACCTCTGGAAGAGCTGGCATGGAAAAAAGTATCATGAGGTGGGTAGTATAGAGTCTGTAGCCAAACAAATTGATTTTCAACACAATTGAAAAGCAATATCTTGATAGTCTTAATACAGAACTTTCAATGGCTGCAATGTCTGCTTTCTTTCTCAGAAAGAAGAGGGCTGGAGGAGAATGGTGTGGGAGAAGAACTTGAGGAAAATTGAGCTGCACAATCTTGAGCACTCTGTGGGCAAACACACCTTCCGACTGGGCATGAACCAATTTGGTGACATGGTAAACTGTTCAGTTTGACTTCTGATTTGTTTTTCTCTGCAACATCTAAACTGATGGATCTGCTGCAAACTAGCATCATTTTCATACTTATGATTGACACTGGATTTTTTTTTTTTTTTTTAGGGCTGTTTTATTAAACCCTTTTGTTTGCATTTTCCCTTTTAGACAAATGAGGAGTTCAGACAGGCGATGAATGGTTACAATAATGACCCCAGCCGGAAATCAAAAGGCTCATTGTTCATGGAACCTAGCTTTTTTGAAGCTCCTCAACAGGTTGACTGGAGAGAGAAGGGTTATGTTACTCCTATCAAAGACCAAGTAAGCAGTTTATCAAACTAGTTCCTGGAGCATGTTTATGCTTCTCTCAATGTTTTAAAATCAGCATGTTGCATGACTGTTTGGTAACAAAGTCCTGTTTTGTGGTTCTAGAAACGTTGTGGATCTTGCTGGGCTTTCAGCTCAACAGGTGCCTTGGAGGGTCAGCTGTTCCGCAAAACTGGAAAGCTGGTTTCTCTGAGTGAGCAAAACTTGATGGACTGTTCCAGGCCAGAGGGCAATCACGGCTGTGATGGAGGCCTCATGGACCAGGCTTTCCAGTATGTTCAGGACAACAATGGGCTGGATTCAGAGGAGTCGTATCCCTATCTTGGAACGGTAAGAATCAGTGGTTTGCTCTTTCTGACTTCTACTGGTAGTGAGTCTATTGTGGGTGTCACTTGAATATTCAGTAACCCCACATATAAAATTTTATTTTAAATGCAGGATGATCTGTCGTGCCACTATGACCCCCGTTATAGTGCTGCTAATGCCACTGGTTTTGTGGACATTCCCAGTGGTAAAGAACATGCTCTAATGAGGGCTGTTGCTGCTGTGGGTCCTGTAGCTGTTGCCATTGATGCTGCACATGAATCCTTCCAGTTCTATCAGTCTGGTGAGTGATTTTTATCCCTGAGCTGTGTAAATGGTCTAATTCTGATTTGTTTTGAACTATGCAAAAACTATGCACTACTAGAAAACTACATGGCTTGCCTATAAACCTGAGTCAGTCTGAACATCTTGCTCATTTCTAACTTTCTGCTGTAGGCATCTATTATGAGAGGGAGTGCAGCAGTGAAGAACTTGACCATGGAGTCGTGGTGGTTGGTTATGGTTATGAGGGTGCTGATGTTGCTGGGAAGAGATACTGGATTGTGAAGAACAGGTATGACTTGCCTCTGGAGTCCTTTTAATGATGTGCACAATTCTGTTTTTTCAATAACATTTAACGCAACCTCATTTGCATGGTTTTTAAACTTCTGTATCTTTTAGCTGGACCGAGAAATGGGGTGACAAAGGCTACATCTACATGGCAAAAGACCAACAGAACCATTGTGGCATTGCAACATCTGCCAGCTATCCCCTAATGTAAGGCCACTGGACTGTTCTCTGCATTCTGGAAATGCCAGTAGTTCACTTTGTTTCTTTTAAAATTTTCATGCTGTTTTAATTTTGATTTTTATTAAATATTGTAATGCATTTGTTTGCTTTCTGAATGCTTGTTACATTTATTTTAAAGTCACTTAAGTCTGGAACACTGCCAGTATATTGTAGAAAGTTTGTTCTATTGAAGTTAAGCTGTCTTGGAATGCACTATCAAGTTTACATTTCTTTTGATTTGGTGAACCATTTTCGTTTGTGATGCGCAAGTCACTGTATTTTAAGCTTAATATTTTGAGCAGTGTTACAGATGTAACACTTGACATGAGCCATGTTCACATGTATTTGTACAAATTGTGCTCTTTCTACTTGACCTGTAAGTGGATAAATATTAAATCTACTGGTATAGAGTTATGAGTCTATGTACGTACATGTGGGATCTCATGCAAGCATGGTCTGTAAGACCAAATTGTGGTAAAATCAAAGGGCCAAGCAATAGTTCTGTTCTGAGGAGTGTCATTAAAGTTTGGACTCTTAAGCCATTTTTTCACTCTACTGAATGGGTTATACGTTACTGTGTAAGCTTTAAATTAATGTTAGGCAATAGACTGTCATATCAAATGTTTGACTACAACACTACCAAACCTTTTTTTTTTTTTTTTTGCAGAATATTGCACCACATCAGTAAATTAAAATAGTCTGTAATGGACATACAACCTGTTACTAAAATTGTTTGTGCTAAACATGATGTATTATATTTATGTGCAAATCCTTAGTACTAGTTTGCTGTTCTTGTAGACTAAACATGCTTCCCATGGAAAAATATGATTAAATTGTCCTGAACACTTAATTTGTCCAGAACAAGCATGTTAATGGCCCAATCAAAAGCACCATTACTGAACTTATATACCTAACCTACATGCTTTTATTGCAAGTATGGGTGCATCTCAAATTAGAATGTTGTGAAAAAGTTCATTTTTTTTTTTTTCTTGTAAGTTATTTCAAAAAGTGAAACTTTCATATATTTTAGATTCATTGCATGTAAAGTAAAACATTTCAAAAGTTTTTGGTTTTATTTTGATTAGAGCTTACAGCTCATGAAAGTCAAAAATCAGTATCTCTAAATATTAGAATATTTACATTTGAGTTTCAATTAATGACCATCCCTACAGTATGAATTCCAAGTATCTCTTGTTCTTTGAAACCACAATAACGGAGAAGACTGCTGACTTGGCAATGATCCAGAAGATGAACATTGACACCCTCCACAAAGAGGGTAAGTCACAGAGGGTCATTACTGAAAGGTGTGGCTGTTTACAGAGTGCTGTATCAAAGCATATTAAATGCAAAGTTGACGAATTTGGGTAGGAAAAGGTGCACAAGCAACAGGGATGACTGCAAGCTTGAGAATACTGTCAAGCAAAGCTGATTCAAAGACTTGTGAGCTTCACAAGGAGTGGACTGAAGCTGGAGTCAGTGCATGAAGAGTCACCACGCTCGCTACCAAGCCATTTCTGAACCGGAGACAACGTCAGAAGCGTCTTACGTGGACTGTGGAGAAAAAGAACTGGACTGTTTGTCAGTGGTCTAAAGTCCTCTTTTCAGATGAAAGTAAATTTTGCATTTCATTTGGAAATCAAAGTCCCAGAGTCTGGAGGAAGAGTGGAGAGGCACAGAATCCAAGCTGCTTGAAGTCTAGTGTGAAGTTTCCACAGTCAGTGATGATTTGGGCTGCCATGTCATCTGCTGGTGTTGGCCCACTGTGTTTTCTGAAGTCCAGTCAACGCAGCCATCTACCAGGAAATTTTAGAGCACTTCATGCTTCCTTCTGCTGACAAGCTTTATGGAGATCTGATTTCATGTTCCAGCAGGACTTGGCACCTGCCCCACACTGCCAAAGGTACCGAAAGCTGGTTCAGTGACCATGGTGTTACTGTGCTTGATTGGCCAGCAAACTCGCCTGACCTGAACCCCATAGAGAATCTATGGTATATTGTCAAGAGGAAGATGAGAGACACCAAACCCAACAATGCAGATGAGCTGAAGGCCGCTATCAAAGCAACCTGGGCTTCCATACCACCTCAGCAGTGCCACAAACTGATCACCTCCATGCCACACTTCAAGAAGCTGAGGCAGTAATTAAAGCAAAAGTAGCCCCTACCAAGTATTGAGTACATATACAGTAAATGAACATACTTTCCAGAAGACCAACAATTCACTAAAAATGTTTTTTTTTATTGGTCTTATGAAGTATTCTAATTTGTTGAGATAGTGAATTGCTGGGTTTTTGTTAAATGTGAGCCTAAATCATCACAATTAAAAGAACCAAAGACTTAAACTACTTCAGTCTGTGTGCGTTGAATTTATTTAGTACACGAGTTTCACAATTTGAGTTGAATTACTGAAATAAATGAACTTTTCCACGACATTCTAATTTATTGAGATGCACCTGTATTATACTTGCTTGTTCAATGTCATTGCTCGACCGGATAAAATGTATCTTTGTGTGTATACACAATTCATTCTTCTACCCTTTATTTTGTTCACACGTAAGACTAATTTATACCTATACTCCTAGTTTTTATTCTCATTTACTCCTTAAATTCATGAATGTAAATTTCCTTATGTATTCATTCTTGTGTAAACATGCATTAGATGGACGTCTTTAAAATTTATGCCGCGTCTTGTTGCTTTTCCCAAATGTTCCGTATGAGCGCAGCGTTAGGACGCCATTTCTTCTTCCTTGGTGTTTAATGGCAGTTGGCATCCCAAAAAGTCGCATTTCTGACACAGCACACCATTTCGAGTTAAAAGAGAAACTTCTAGGCCTGCAAAGTGTGCGCGCGCACTTTGAGGTGATCACGCGCTGCTCACTGTTTGGCGCTCATGGCGGGAGCTAGAGATGGTAAACAGCACCAAATGACGATTTTACTGAAAAGTCTGTCAAGAGCGGTGTTATTGAAGTCATTCAGCGTTTGTCAACTTCCACTTGATGCTTTAAAAGTAACTGTAGTTGTCAAAGACACAATATGTGACTGTTGCATTAAATCAAAAACAAAGTGACAGCGTCTTTGCCAGAAAGTACTGAGACCAGGTTAGTAATTTTGTCGTCAGTGAAATAGCACAAACCGTTTAGCCACCGAAAAGGTTAACATTTTCTAATTTTGTTAATGATTATAAAATAAATTTCTTAATTTAAAATAAAGTATGATAATAATAAAATATAAAAGACTCGGGTGCTGAGGGTTAGTAGGCTATTAAGAAATATTATTTTTACAATGTTTTTCCCCCCTTTTCAGACACTCATGATATACAGGTCCAAGCTGTCTTGACAGTGTCAAGCTGGAATATAAACGTGTATGTTAATTCAAGATGTGATGAAACAAGCAAGGTACTGTACAGTGTATGCACAACACAAAATCCAAAAAGTACGTGTTGGTAATGTGCCTAGACATTGACACAACGCTACTTAGCTTGGCTTTGAAGTTTGAGCTGTAAATATGAGAGGTCAGTACATGCTGTGTGTGCTTGTTAGAGAGTCATTCTGAGTCATGTGCTTGGCTTTGCCATTCCACTGCTGTTCTAAGCAGCTTCTAGTTATAATATCAGCCAGCTTCATGGTTATCAAATGTTATCCATGTTATCCATTTCTTACAGCATTTGCTTTGATTATATGTCTAGAACATAATTTGATCAGCAGTAAGTCGAGGAATGATATAGAGTTTCATTGTTTATTTGTAGCTTTTGCTTTATTAAAAAGTGCAGCTGATGGAGTTGAAGTGAAAATGCTATGACTGACTGGTTGTGAACCCTGTCTTTGTTTATTTTTGCTATTCGCAGAATTAGAAGGCACTGCTTGTAGTGTTGTATGTTGTACAGTGTTTTTTCCCTCTTAATAGTTTATCTTATCTCGAGATAAAAAAGCATTCCTGTTAATTAGGTTGTAATTCATCCATATTTTTTAAAGTAATCACAATTACAAAGGTGGTAAAAGAAAGAAAGACGTATAATAAACATTTCTGTAGCAAGAGCGCCCTCTGCTGGTAGAGACTTTCCTTAACATTCAAGAACATACTGTAAATGGCAGCACAGTTAGTTTCTTGTTTTCCTCTGAGTAATCAGTAATCAGTAATCAGTCTATGGGAAAGTTCACCATTTCCAAAAAAAAAAAAGGTCTTAGTATAGTATTCCTGTGACATGTTTGTAGTTCAGACAAGGGTGGCAAATTGACAATGCGATTTATTGTGATATAGTAATGTGGAGTAAACAAGATCAAGATAACTTTTCTATAGTTATATTAAGTCTTCTCACAAATAGGTTTTTGATGAAGATAGATACAGATTGTATTTATGGACCAGGGCAGTAGAATACTTTGGTCAATGCCATTACATTTTTTTTTTTTTTTTGAATAGTCATGCAGTAAATTTCAATTCTTTAATGCCTATTTTCATGTGGGGTGTAGCCAAATAAATTTAAATTTATAAACTCATGGACTGAAATAGAGATACTACTTTAAGTGTGAATTGTGTACAACCCTGTTTGTGATAATTTGTTCTCAGTAGACAGAATATTTCAGATATAACTTAAAACAGTAGATCATTGATGGGTTGCAAAATATGGGCCCTGATACAGTAAGGATGGTAAGCACTTAATTTAAAAAAAATATTGATATAGATAGATGTACAGCACTTGAATATGTCCCAGTAACCACAGCATTTTTGTGCTAGTGACCACAACGTGTTATGATTATTGTGTGTTCAAGCTCATAATTGCTACTTATTTATCAGTTGTGACTTTCTCCTATTTGCTATTCATCTCATAACTGCAACAAAGGGGGTCTCCAAAGAGGCTGGATACTGCTAAATGTAGTCCAAGCTACTGTACACTGCACTAATGAAAACCAAATGTTTCCATGTTTGTTAGCTTTCAGTATAATACTTTTAAGACAGGCTGGTGGCTTGTCTTCTGCACAGAGTTAGGGTTAGATAGATAGGTTAGTGTTCACCATGTAATGAGTTTCTTAGCAAATCAGGTGAAGGCTCTTTGATTTATTTGATTGGACTTGTCATGATACAATTACAGCTTACTTGTGTGGTATGCACAGTAGGTTAAAGACCACTCTTGCATGACAGTGAAGCATTGAACAGTTTGTTAAGGATATTCCTGGTCACCAGACTAGTTATGACTCCCATTCTAGCTCAACTATGACTCAAAGTGTTTTGCAAGATGGTAAAAAAAACATGAAAATGCTGCAGCGCTTTAATGTATTGATGTATTGAATGTGTGTATTGACTTACTTTGCTTTTAAATTGCAACAACAGAGCCCCCTGCTGGTACAGAGTACAGTCTTCACCGCAGAGACAAAATGCATTCGAGAAAAAGCAACAAAACAGCACAGTGGCTCAAAGTGAGCTGTTTTCTCTCTTTTTCTTTTTAGTATCCTTGATGCTCTTTTAACAGACCTGTAGTGTTCTGTTAAAATGACACAATTTTATGTTTTGTAACATATCACAGCTCTGTTCTCCCAAGTGTACTTTCTCTCCTATCTGCTGATTCTTTATGAACACTAACCAACAACATTTGCGTTTCCTTTCAATAGTAATTATGTTAATCATGTTGTTTAGATTGCCTTTGAATTCATTTAAATTTCAAATCATAATGTAGTCTAAAATGCAGCAGGCTAAAGACATGTAAGATATGGATAGGTAAGCTTTTTTTCTGATTTACATTTTTAAAATGAAATGGGAAATTCATGCTCATGCACATGCTCATGCACATGAAAGTGGTGATGTCTGAGTGTGTAACTTGTTTTCTTTGTAATTTGTCCATCCATTTCCACCAATTTTACCAATTCAGGCCAATTTCCAGACCTGTTGTGAGCATGATAGGTGGTCATCATTGCATTGACAGGCTAATCAGCCAAATCTGTTTGTTTTTTTCTGCCGTCGTTGCTAGTGGACTGCATTACTTTAGGAAAAATTAGTGTTTTGCACATTATTTAATCTTATATTTTGTAATATTTCTATGTTCTGCCTCTTCTGAAAAAATGCCACTGATCTTTGTACTGTATCAAAAAAATGATATATCACATGATCTTCCACTGGATGGCAGTAAGTAAATTCAGCGCATGTGTTTGAGACACCGCAGACCTTGTCCTGTAAGGCCACTGCGACCTTTAGTTCTTGGAACTGAAGTTGTGGAACGTCTAATGACTGCAATCAAACCTACTCAAATCTGAAGTATGAACAACAACACGAGCTGACTGAGAAACAGCCGACGTTGCCAGCGGTGTTATAGGCTGCACTCCTCGACTGCGCAATAAATATGAAAATTTTGACCTGTGCTTTTGTGCGGCGGTGGCAAATTTAGCTACATTGGGCTTCTCTTAAATGGAGCGGGGAAAAATAAATGGAACACA
>JAFVLL020033788.1:0-30139 GCA_021397915.2 Tor tambroides | reverse complement strand
AAGACTTGACTTGACATGAAACAGACTTGGCTTGAAACAGACTTGACATGGCATGAACAGACTAGACTCACCAACAGCAGGTAACAACATTAAAACACGACCAGGATCAATGGCAAAGACATGGCTACTTATAACAAACAGGGAGAGTCACATGACATGAACAAACCAATGGGAACCAATAGCAGGAATACATGAGGGCAAGGGAAGCATGACACAAACAGGAACCATAACCAAACTTCAAAATAAAAGACATGAAAACAAACATGAAACAAACCCCAAAACAGACCTTACAACTGGCCATCGGAGTGAACCAACGCCGTGACGTCACACGCGGTGGTACTGCAAGATGGCGGCGCCCTTGCTCCAAAAGCTATAACAAAACAACCTTTTTTCCTTAAAATGCTTTCATTAATCATGTTTGTTATATATTTTTTAATCAAAGTGGAAATCACATTACTAAATAATGTAGACTTAACTGACTGCTTCACTTCCACTTTAAGTGTCCCAAAATCACGGTTGAAAACTAAAGGAGACCGTGCCTTTTCAGTGACTGTGAAAGTCACAGTGATATAAAATGAGTTTAATTAAATGCTGGCTGAATTTCATTTTTGGATGAACTATCCCTTTAAAAGCATCACAAACACAGATGACTGACGACTGTGAAACTGCATTTCTCAAACACTCCAGGATGTTTTAAGTGTCTGTATTGATGAGCATTTATGATGCTTTGAGGCTTTCAGGAATGAGCTGTGATTTATATTTGCTGGAGCTCATTACTGAAGACTTACAGTCCTTTCAAACACTAAAGACGCGGCTCTCTCATCATTTAAATGAAGTAGACAAACGTCAGAGATTGGCATCATACCAGATGTGTTAATATTACACAAATACTTAGACTAGATTACTCTCCAAGGGTTGCGGGTTTTGCTATTTAGTATTTAACAGTAGAGGAGACTTCAATATCGGACATTTTCCGTTCAGATAGCTAGATATTGAAGTTTCCTGTTTATTTTTATCATTTCTTCTGCAGTCAAAAACTTACATTATATGTATTGATTTAACGATAATTATTCTTATGTTCAAGTTTCCTAAAATTATTGGAGGGAAAACTGCAGTGCAAACATCAGTATCAATGGGTCTAATGAATTGTGGGATGTTTTGTGATTGATTTGTTTGTTTGTTTGTTTGTTTGTGTGTGTGTGTGTGTGTGTGTGTGTGTGTGTTTCTGTCAAACATTCATTCAATGATCCAACAACAGTTTGATGGTGTCAATATTTCAAAATATGATCAAAACAGTCCTCTATGTACTTTTTTAGGCAGACTGAGTTTTCCAAATGGACGGCTAGTCAATGCATTCAGAAAGAGAAAGTTGAATTCAGCTGCTAGAAAAATATTTACACATTAATAAACAATGAATGAACTGACCCATTTCTGCACATCTGGATGATCTCACTGAGCAAATAACAAACCAGTCAAATGCCTCTTCTCGAGTTAGACCAGAAAATGCCTCATATTCAAATCACGTCTTTAAATATGTCTCCACAAATCACGTCTCAAACTCATAAATGAATAAAATCCAACATGTGTTCGCACCTGTAAATAACACTCTAAAACGAGATGAATTGTTCTCTGGTTTTTCAGCATTCAGTCTGAGACTCCTAGTGGAGTTTTTAAAGTCATTCTAAGGAAACGGCAGTGGCAGAGTCTGTTTTTAAGTGGTTTTGTATAATGTGATCTCTGGAGAATCTCTCCGTGTGAATGAGTGTTTTATCAAAGCAAAGCGTGTATTTGTGACAACCTCTGATCGGCCAAGAACATCCTGCAGATTCTTCCTCTTTGGTTTCGTCGACAGCTACACGCCGCCGCTCGCAGAAAGAGCCTGATGTTTTATTCAGGAGTGAAAGCGTTCCTGTACGTGGCTGACAGGACGGTCTCATCTGAAAACAGCGTGTTATGACTCTCATGTAAACACTGAGACGACTGGATTCGATTCTGGCGTGTCGTTGTAGATGAACGTGCTGAAACGCTGCCACAAAACCAGACACAATCCTGAATCAACAGCTTCAAATGTAAAGTCTGAGACTCTGATTTCAGTGGTGTCTGTTTATGATGTTGAATCTAAATCATTGGTGGCTTGTATGGCCAAAATCTTGAGAATTACTTTTATCAAACGAACAGCAGACATATTGGCAGGAACAGTCTTGATTAGACATAATTATGAATATTGTTTTGGGAATAAAAATATACAATAAATAAATAAATGAACTAAAAGAATATTATAATATATAAATAATTTTAAATAACAAAAAAACAACATTAAATGTAAAAACAGTATTAAAATTATAACATTGATGTACCCCTTTTTATTGTATTACTTTGGAAATGCTTTACAGTAAGCTTCCATTTGTTAAAATTAGTTAACTGCATTAGTTAACATAAACTAACAATGAAAAATACTTCACTTTAAAATAAATAGTTACCACAGAGATTATTAAATACTGTTACAAATGTAGCAATCGTTATTAGTTAGTGTTAGTTAATGCATTAATTAACATTAACTAATGCAACCGTATTGCAAAGTGTTTATTTCAAATTTGTACCTTCATGTATTATTATAAAAACAATCAAATGTACCCATGAAATTATGTGTATAGATTCATGCTTGTTTTAAAAATATTAGCTGCTGAGTATAAAAGGAAAAATGGATCATAAGCTAGATGAGGTGAGAGCTATTTACTATTTACAGACATTAACTGAGGCGGCGCTTTGCAAGAAAGCAGAAATCTAGAGCAGGTTCAACATCTAATGCACAGATTTAAAAGTGTTTGAAGGAGGATTAGGAGTCATGGCACAAAATGGAGAACAAAGGAATTATATATTTATGTAACTAGTTAAACTTCCCAGGTTAATCTCATCTTAGCGTGGGGATTTTTTTTTTTTTTTTTTTTTTGCTCAGCAACATAGTGACCTGGTCCATTTTTACCAGTGATTCAGATTTTATACCAGTGTGTTTAAACTCACTGCATTTATGAAAAATAATTATTTTTTTAACGCTTTATTCTTATGTTTTTTTTTCTTCTCTCTGTTCTGTAAGTCTGACATTTAAGTTGTTGACAAATAACTGCCTAACTTTTATATAATTTGCTTATATTTGTCAGTTTAGTTTCAGTGTTTTCCAATTATTATTGAGCCATTTTTGTTAGATGTTCCATGTTCTGTATATAGTTTCTGTTTACAGTAATAAAGCTGATGATGCCTCAAGCCACGCAATATATAACATTATATGTATGACACATCTTCATTTTGCATTTTCATAATTTTATAAGCAACTTTTTGTGAAAGGATCTACTGGTTTGAGAATCGAGACTTCTTTGAGTCCATGAGTCCTCTCTCCAGTACCACAATAGTGAACACTTATATGTCTTTAAAGTTGTACATACATAAAATAATTTAAGTTAATTCAAATCAAATCAGTTAACTCAAGCTAAATTAATCCAACTCAACTCAAGTTGAGTTTTAAGTTGAGCTGAGTTGTTAATTTGAGTTGAGTGTTAAGTTGTTAAGTTAAGTTGAGTTTTAAGTTGAGCTGAGTTGTTGATTTGAGTTGAGTGTTAAGTTGTTAAGTTAAGTTGAGTTTTAAGTTGAGCTGAGTTGTTGATTTGAGTTGAGTGTTAAGTTAAGCTGAGTTGAGTTTTAAGTTGAGCTGAGTTGTTAATTTGAGTTGAGAGTTAAGTTAAGTTAAGTTGAGTTTTAAGTTGAGCTGAGTTGTTGATTTGAGTTGAGTGTTAAGTTAAGCTGAGTTGAGTTTTAAGTTGAGCTGAGTTGTTAATTTGAGTTGAGTGTTAAGTTGTTAAGTTAAGTTGAGTTTTAAGTTGAGCTGAGTTGTTGATTTGAGTTGAGTGTTAAGTTAAGCTGAGTTGAGTTTTAAGTTGAGCTGAGTTGTTAATTTGAGTTGAGAGTTAAGTTGTTAAGTTAAGTTGAGTTTTAAGTTGAGCTGAGTTGTTGATTTGAGTTGTGTTAAGTTAAGCTGAGTTGAGTTTTAAGTTGAGCTGAGTTGTTAATTTGAGTTGAGAGTTAAGTTGTTAAGTTAAGTTGAGTTTTAAGTTGAGCTGAGATGTTAATTTGAGTTGAGAGTTAAGTTGAGTTAAGTTGAGTTTTAAGTTGAGCTGAGTTGTTAATCTGAGTTGAGTGTTAAGTTGTTAAGTTAAGTTGAGTTTTAAGTTGAGCTGAGTTGTTCATTTGAGTTGAGTTTTAAGTTCAGTTTAGTTTAGATTGTGTCATTGCATTGAAATTGCTCATTTAAGTTTCTGTTCACGAGCATCTGTAATGTGACTGTAAAATGATGTGACTGATAATCGTGATGTTTCTCAGCAGGAAACACAGTACTCAGGTAAGTGAATGCTTGTCCAATACATAGCAAGCACGCTGTTACCTTCCTTGTGTTTTCGTGTGACTGTGACGGTAATAAACCTCTGTTCTCAGGGGAACAATAGAATTTCCCTCAAATGTCTGTGCCATTAAACTTGATAGCTGGAGACATAAATACCTGACTTACTCAGCAAGATTCCCTGCAAACTGTTGCTCCACCATGACAGCAGTCGACCTGAAACAGAAAACAAATGCAGATAGTCCATGTTGATGCCTGTTTTAGCACCTCTTGTGGTAATATGTAACATGACAATGGGAATCAGAGTTTAGTTTTCAGGAAAAGAGCTGATGATGTATGATTCTTACCTCAACAGTGAACTCTGATTTGCTGCTCACAGTTCAACACTCTTGACTTTCTCTTTACCTTAAACACCCTTTGGTGCGCCTCCAGGGTTAATCTGTTCTGTATGAATGTGTTTGCTGTGGGCGTCAGTCTCTGATCATAATCCTTTTGGAAATGCAGGAATAAAAACCGTTCCTGTGCGACTCACGCTGGGTATTTCATTTTAGTTATAAAAACAAGTTCTCTGATGCATCTGAAGAATGTCTTACATGCTATAAAACAGGTGAATGCTACTATCGAATGGATCCAGTCAACCACACAATGCCATAACTGCCCCTGTGAAGAAGTGCACTTAATCTCACTGAATGTGCACCTGTGGTGTACTTCAAATCTTAAAAGGACACTAAAAAAACTACACTTGCAGATAAAAGTGTACTTAATTGTACTTAAGTGTACTTGTTGTAATAGGCCATTTAAGTGACTTAAAAATGAATGAAGTAAAAGTCACTTATGTGACCTTTTACTTAATTAATTTTATATTTAATAAAAGTCTACTTAAGTGACTTCAAGAGAAACACTTTCATGACTTTCTAAACACTTAAGTACACTTTTAAAACATGACCTTTGTAATAATGCCAATTAAAAAGTTTAACTTTAAAGTGCATTTTAAATTATGTTTTAATAATCTTTTGCAGTGTTTAAAGAAATTCACTTATTCTAATGTGTTGACTAACATACTAAAGCACATGTAAAGAACTTGATTATCATTTAAAGTAGTGTTTTATTCAATATTACATTTTACATTAATCTATTTTAAATATACTAAATTGCAGCTTCATCATAGAAATGTCATTAAAGTATATTTTAGTGTATCATATATGCTCATCAATACATTCAATGGTACTTTAACCATATCTCAAAGACAATAGAAGCAATTATGAAATTACACATAAAGATGTACTTAAATCCTACTTAAGTGGATCAAAAATACTCTAAAGTTTAGATAATTTTATATAAATTTAAACTGATGCATTTTAATTGAATTGCAATTAACATGCAATGAAATGTTTGAAAAACTGTGCATTCAGTTCACACTTATGTTCTTTTAAAGTGCATAATTTTCATCATAATAGAAAAGTATGATAAAGTTTAATCTGTTGTTATTATAAATAACCACCCTGATGTAACATGATTCAAAAACCTAACATAACACAGGAAGTGACATTAAGCGGACCTACTCTACAGAACAACTGGAAACACTCAAATAATCACATTCCATTAGTTTAATAACCCCTCATTGATCAATAATGACATTTGCATTCTTTCATCATCATCACCATCAATGCACCAGTAGCGCCATCACTCTTGAGGAACATTTAATGATTGTGCACCAAATGTAGAACGCAAATAAATGTAGTATATCAGCGCAGGAGCAGCGAACAGGTGGGAACTGAGCAGATGTGTAATTTCCCCCTATAATCTTTTAAAAGCTAACAGGGTAGTTTTGACTTTTAATCCTTGTTTAAATTAAGCTGAGCTGCGATCGGCCCACAGTTTCCATGCTGATAAACAGATCAGCTCCCACAGATCCGCGCCACAAGCGTTTGAGCGAAAACGCAGACAGGACGCACGCGTTCCTGGACAATCAGTGCTTTCATTTACACTCCAGTGTTTTATGGGTTCAGGAATCTTTGTTATTTTTCACAATCGCTTAGAGGCCGGAGAGCCATTTTTAATCCCGTGCATTTATCACGCCGCAACCGGATGAGGAATTTCGGGGGAGGCGATTGCCAAAAAAATCTATAAAATCGAATCCTATTAAAGCACATAAACAAGCAAACGGCGCTTCCCACACACACACACACACACACACACCATCAGCGGAAGAGAAATGCGCCTATTTCTCGGTAAATCACAGTTGTGTGTTGCTGTCGTGCTGCCGCGGCTGTTTTTCTCATGTATGTTTGATGGTTCATATGTCTAAGAGATGGATTGTATTCTCTCTCTCTCTCTCTCTCTCTCTCTCTCTCTCTCTCTCTCTGTCCAAGTGCATGCTGGGAGTGAGTGAACTGTGTTGTGTTTTTCTATGGGTTTGCATTAGAGTAACATCTGTTGCACGCGTTTAGTGAAGAAACGACAGCACAAGACAAAAGCTGTGTTCAGATCGGTATCATGAGGCAGTTTCTCTTCTGAAGAGTGGTGCTGTGTTTGAAATGGGGATTGGAAAGTATATATTTTTAAAGTTGATTAATCAGCTAGTGGGCTTTCTTGACAACAACTAGAAAAGCATCATTCCTTAAAGGAACAGTACACCCAAAAGTGAAAATTAGCTGAAAATGTGCTCACCCTCAGGCCATCCAAGATCAGGATGAGTTTGTTTCTTCATCAGGTTTGTAGAAATGTGTCTCAGCAATGGATGCTCTGCAGTGAATGGGTGCCGTCAGAATGAGAGTCCAAACAGCTGATAAAAACATCACAATAATCCACACCACTCCAGTCCATCAGTTAACATCTGGAGAAGACAAAAGCTGAAACGTATCCATTATTAAGATGTTTTTTAACTCAAATTCGAGTTCATAATCCATAATAACTCTTCCTCCAGTGAAAAAGTCCATCTGCTGTTGTCTCTCTCATCAAAATCCAGCCACATATTTGTTTAGAGCTGTTTTGTCTTGTAAACGCTGCTTGATCTGTGCAGATTTCTCTCCTGATTCAGACCAGAACACTTTTCCATGGATTTCAGACTCATGTTTTATCCAGAAGCAACAGTTTGAAGTTTTTGGAAAAAAAAACAACAACAGTGTATTGTTGATGCAGTCTGATATAGTGAGAATATGGAGGGAAAAATCAGCCTAATTTTGTTCAGAAACGAAAAGATGAGCAAAAATATGCAATTTGCTGCAAATGCTGATATTTCTATGATGAAATTCTGCTGCTTGTAATGTAAATCAATGAGATCTCTCTAACAGCACAGCAGATACTGATATAAAATGATCTAAATATCAGCGGTCGCTCTATATCTCCAATACTAAGTCTTAGTAAATTGAGATTGAAATGATCTAAACATATAATGCAATGCAATCCAATGCTGATTGAGAGATGAAGAAATAAAGGCTCCTCAGAAGATGTGAGATGAAGGTCATTCCTCCGCTGAGGAACAGTAAAGTAAAGCTTCTGGAAACAAACGCTCCTCAAAAGATCCTGATGATCAGATTTGAGACTAAAAAATGATTGATGGAGAATCAAGTAAAGCTGAGCTGCTTCAGTCCAGTAAGAGTTCATCTGGAAATATGACTATAGTTATATAGGTATTTAATGTTGCAGCACTCAACTCAGTGTACATTTACAACATAATCAGCTTTAACACAACCTGATGCAAACCAGTAACTATTCCAGAATGAAGCAAATCTCCTTCAATGGCAGTGTTTTCTATGTGAATGTAAAGACGGTCAGGCGTCTCTTACTGTATGTGTTCTCCAGTCATCACTGCTCTTCTCTCTGCATGAGCTGCTGTATTTTCTGATAACCAGAGAAATGCATTCTGGGAGTCACATCATTTATCCACCACTGTGAATAAGACCAAATTGCTGGATGGAAAAATCGCAGGATTCGAAACGTCTGACCTGCATGACATTTCAGATTTTCATGACTCGAGCTGTAATCGGTAATTAAATGTGTCTGGATTAAGTCCTGCAATCATATTTTCTGTTTGTTTATTACATATGAATTTATAATGCAGGTCTTATATTGCTCATGAGGTTTATGTGTGTTCTAGTGTCCACACCGTTATTATAGTATGATTGAGGCTACTGCATCTTTTTTTGTTGTTGTTTTTTAATTAATATTTGGATGAGTTTGTTGTACTTTATTTTAAGGTGTCCTTGTTACATGTTACATGTACTTACTATTATAATAACAATAAATTATGCATAATTATATGCAAGTAACACTAATCCTAATCCTAACTGTATAGTAGATACATGTAGTTAATTAATATTACTCAGCACTTAAATGTATAATTACACTGTAACAAGGACACCTTAAAATAAAGTGGAACCATGTTTTCATTTTCATTTAAGTGAGTTTTAGGAATTTTTGTTGTTTTTGTCATCTTTATTATTTGATTTATTTTGTTTGTTTGTTTGTTTTATTAAATGTCTATGTATTTTTTTATTTTATTTTATTATTATTATTATTTGTGCTTAGTTAGGCCTGAAAATGAAATTTTGAACTTAAACTGTTGTAAATCTTGAATGATTTGGAGCACAGTCTTCAAATTTGGTATCTGTTTTAAGGAGACGCTTGGCGGATTATTTCTTATGATTTAATTAAGCTTTATTATTATTATTATTATTATTATGAAGTTTCAAGTTTAAAATGTAAAAATTAAGTTTTATTTTTATGAAAAATGCACAAAAATAATATTTTTAAAATTGATATGAAATGTATACTTATCAAAACATGTCAACTGTATGAAAATCAAAGCAATAAATCTAAACAAGTTGTGTTCCAAATTTGAGGTTGATATCACAAAAAATGAGCTTTCAGTGAGATTTTCATTTACACTGGATGGAATTGGCTTCCCATTCATCTTTAATGTAGTCATTTTTGACTGCAAACAGTACAAGTCTGACTATTTTTTCAGGACCATTTAACCTTTTTGACTCACGTTCATGTTGAATTGAATGAAGGGTCAAGTAGTGTTTTGTATGGTTGTAGTTTTAGTGAATTGTGTTTAGTTAACTCTGGATTCAAACACAATCTAATCATGAGTATCGTCTCTCCATGAACACCTGAACCCACAGCAGTTTCAATTAGGAAACTCCACATCAGCCTCCATTCAGCCTCCCCAGGTGAAAAAAACAAAAACAAAAAACTTACACTTCCATAATATACTTAAAGTGCTCTGTTTTTGTGCACTAAATTGGCACTTAATATACAGTACTTCTTAAGATCATCTAAGTGTACTCAGCTGTGCTATTTTGGGACACCATAAATATGAACTAAAATGTGCTTTTAACATACTATCTCTGTATTTAAAAAGTGTATTTAGTCACCACTTGTAGTACACTTGAGTGTACAAGTGTATGAAAGATGGGTACTACAAGTAGTGAGTACTATAGTATGTTAAAAGCACATTTTAGTTCATATTTATGGTGTCCCAAAATAGCACAGTTGAGTACACTTAGGTGATCTTAAGAAGTACTGTATATTAAGTACAAATTTAGTGCGTGGAAATAGAGCACTTTAAGTACTTTATGGAAGTGCAGTCTTTTTCGTGGGTCACACCGGCTGTGATCGACACAGAGATCTCGATGCTCATTTCCAGTGAGAATCAAACACCTCTCAAGCTCATATTTCCACATCTGATTGACGCTCTTGTTCTCTCCCATTGATTATTCCAGCAGAGACCCCTGCAGCATGCTGGGACGACGCTTTCTGATCGCAGAAGAGAAAGGCACTTTGGGTTATGTGTGTTTGTGTAAATGTCACTCCTCGCTCAGGTGTGCCATCGCTCACTCTGACACCTGTCGCCTCGCAGCGGTTACCATGGCGACACGCATCAGTCCGGCCTTCTCCGCGCCGCTCGTGCATGATGGGTAATGAAGGAGCGCAATTAACCGCTTTTAATAAAGGTTAATTGTTTTCTCTCAGAATATGATTCATGCTGTTCCTTTATGTTTGTCGTAAACAAGCAGGAAGGATCCGTCGCTTTCAGACAGCTCTGAGGTTACATTACAGGCCAAACTGCAGTCACACAGTACAAAGAGTGATTAAAAACACTTACGAATTTAGATCTTGGGTATTTCCTAAGAATACGTTATGGTATACGTAGGGAATGGCTGTCCCAATATGTATATATATATATATATATATATAAGTATAAATTTGATAAGTATACATTTCATAAAAAAATTACAAATATTATTTTTGTGCATATACATATATATATATATATATATACATATACATACATACGACTAAATCCAGAAGAACTGTGGAGAACAACGTCTCCAAGACGCTTCAAGAATCCTTCAGGTTTTCTTTGTTATTTCTGTGGAAGAACATGTTTGAGATTCTATTGAGGATTGAGGTTTTTATTTTTAATATTGAACTTAAAAGTTTTTTTTGTTGTTTTTTTTTAATGCTGTTATTCACTTTCACGTTACTACTGGAACAAAACATGTTTTAGTCCTTTAGTTGAGTCTGATTTTAGTCACATGCCTGGATTTTTGACCAAAAATGGTCCATTCTGGCCATATGATGAATAGTTAAATCCCTTAATTTTCCCATTAAAAAAAAAAAAAACCTGAGCATTTTAATCTATAATAGTATTTAATTTAATATTATTTAAATAAATTATTTAAATATTACTTTAAAAATTATATTTATATTTTATTAGCTTAACTATTCATATCTACTTATTTTAATCTAAAATATCACTGTCTTTAGGTGTGTTTTTATCTATCAGTTGTTTTTATCTGTCAAAATCAGATACTAGTCACTGCTAAACAAAACAAGTTTCAGGAAAGATGTGATTATTTTGGTAGTAAATTAAAAAAAAAAAAGAACACTTCTGCATTAATATCCCATTACATTTTAGTTTAAGTCAGTCAGTTGTTGTTGTTTTCCTCTCCCTAAAATATTGTCAGTAGGGGATGATCATTAATTGTCATTCCTATTACTCTGACCTTTTTTCTTTTTCTTTCTTTCTCTCTTTCTCTCTTTCTTTCACTTGTAATATTTCAGCTATTATGCCGGCCGCAGTTGGATCAGCTTCCAGAAGAGATCAGATGTGCTCAAACATTAGCATTTAAATCCAGACTCAGAGCTCATCTGTTTAGCTGTGCATTTACTGAATGAGCGCTGTGCTACATCTGAACTGACTGCACTGCATTTTATGTATAATCATTTTTATTTCTAACTGTTCTAAGTTCATTTTAAATCAATTTTTAACTCATTTTAAATTTCTGGTTTTATTGTTGTGATTTATTTATTTATTTAATAATTATTATACTTCATTTTATGTAAAGCACTTTGAATTACCATTGTGTATGAAATGTGCTATATAAATAAACTTGCCTTGCCTTGTAGTTTCATGACTTGCAAAATCAAATTCAACTCAAGATTGCACAATGCGACTTAAGACATTCTTTGTCTTTTTAAAATGAAAATACTGGATTTCACAGAATAACCCGAAAGAGTATTAATGTACTAATCCTTTAGTACTGAGTATTGTTTAATGTTTGAATGTAGGCCTATATCATGGTTTTACCAAGTGCCTCTGGATTCTTCATCAGCGGTGAGCTCTGTCTGTGTATTATCCAGTAATGTCCCCTGCGTTGGTTGTGTGGTGGTGTTTGTCCTGGGGTCGTCTGTGTTAGTGTAACGGCAACGTGTCACAGCAGAACACTGGAGGATGCTCCTCGCCGCTCCGCTGCCTCAGGTAGGACACTGGCTCCGACAGACGGCGGAGGCCCGGATGAGTTGAGCGCCGGGGAGACTATCAATTTCACAGCGTCACAAAACAGCTCTGTGGCGCTCTCTGACTGACAGACGCGTAACGAGGTGGAGCGGTGGAGAGTTTAGAAACGCTCACCTGCGCCTGTGGAAAAAGCCAACGCTTCGGAAGGCTTGTCCAGAAAACCACACGCTCACAATCAAACGGGTTATTCTTGAATGTGGGGCCTTTTTCCCCGCTGGTCTGCTAGAAACCTCTTTAACATCAAACACCAATGGTTTGCTTTAATACATGTCGCGGGTTTTATTGTTAATGGGAACGTCGTTATTAAGAAACAACCCTGCTGAAAAAAAAAAAATAATAATAATAATAATAATAAAACAATAGAAACCATCACAGAATTTGTAATGGTTTTACTGGTTACCCAGGTGAAAAAAAGTGCACTTCCATAATGTACTTAAAGTGCTCTATTTCCATGCAATAATTGTGTACTTATACTAAAAATTATTCTATAATACTTCTTAAGATAAACTTAAGATCATCTAAGTGTACTCAACTGTGCTATGTTGGGAAGCCATGAATATGAACTAAAATGCACTTTTAACATACTATCTCTGTGTATAGAAACGTATTTATTTAGCACTTGTAGTGCATTTGAACCCATCTTTCATGCACTAGTACACTCAAGTGTACTACAAGTGATAACTACATACATTTTTTTTTTTAATACATAGTATGTTAAAGGCACATTTTAGTTCATATTAATTGTGTCCCAAAATAGCACAGTTGAGTATATTTAGATGATCTTAAGTTTATCTTAGGAGGTACTAAAGAATCATTTTTAGCATGAAACACCTGGGTATGTAATGGGATGTGTATTGGTTTTAATGGAAACCGTAATGGAGCCTGTGGATTTCAATTTTTTATTTATTTTTTATTTTTTGTTGTTTTTTTCAGCAGGGAAGTGCAACAGTCGGGTATGAAAAAGCAAATCCCATTCACTTTCTTCAAAACAAAATTGATTTTAATGCTAACTTAAACAGTTAAAGCCACTCCTACTAGCTACAAGGTTATATATGCCATCAGCCTGTATTATTTCAACTTGTGTGTGTGTGTGTGTGTGTGTGTTATATACACTGCTCAAAAAAATTAAAGGAACACTTTGAAAACATCAGATCTCAATGGGGAAAAATATCATGCTGGATATCTATACTGATATGGACTGGGTAATGTGTTAGGAATGAAAGGATGCCACATCGTTTGATGGAAATTAAAATTATCAACCTACAGAGCGCTGAATTCAAAGACACCCCGAAAATCAAAGTTAGTCCATAGCCAAAATGCCTAGCCCATTTTGCTGAAATTTCATTGCAGCAACTCAAAATGGTACTCAGTAGTTTGTATGGCCCTCACGTACTTGTATGTATGCCTGGCAACATCGGGGCATGCTCCTAATGAGACGACGGATGGTGTCCTGGGGTATTTCCTCCCAGATCTGGACCAGGGCATCACTGAGCTCCTGGACAGTCTGAGGGGCAACCTGGCGGCGTCAGATGGAGTGAAACATAATGTTCCAGAGGTGTTCTGTTGGATTTATGTCAGGCGAGCGTGGGGGCCATTCAATGGTATCAATTCCTTCATCCTCCAGGGAACCGCCTGTATACTCGCCACATGAGGCCAGGCATTGTCGTGCACCAGGAGGAACCCAGGGAAACACTGCACCAGTGTAGGGTCTGACAATGGGTCCAAGGATTTCATCCTGATTCCTAATGTCAGTCAGGTGCCATTGTCTGAAGCTCTGTAGAGGTCTGTGTCCCTCCATTGATATGCCTCCCCAGACCATCACTGACCCACCACCAAACCGGGTCATCAGGCTGAAACGATGTTGCACACATAACGTTCCTCCACGGCTTCTCCAGACCCCCTTTCACGTCTGTCACATGTGCTCAGGGTGAACCTGCCTCATCTGTGAAAAAGCACAGGGACCAGTGGTGGACCTGCCCATTCTGCGTTCAATGGGCAAATGCCAGTCGAGCGCCCACGGTGCCGGGCAGGGAGCACAGGGCCCACTAGAGGACATTGGGCCCTCAGGCCACCCTCGTGAAGTCTGTTTCTGATTGTTTGGTCAAAGACATTCACACCAGTGGCCTGCTGAGGTCACTTGTAGGGCCAAGCAGCTCATCCTGTTCTCCCCTTGCACAAAGGAGCAGATACCGTCCTGTTGATGGGTTAAGGACCTTCTATGGCCCATCTAGCTCTCCTAGAGTAACTGCCTGTATACTGGAATCTCCTCCATGCTCTTGAGACTGTGCTGGGAGACACAGCAAACCTTCTGGCTATGGCACGTATTGTTGTGCCATCCTGGAGGAGCTGGACTGCCTGTGCAACCTCTGTAGGGTCCAGGTATCGCATCATGCTACCAGTAGTGACGCTGACCCTAGCCAAAAGCAATGCAAAACTAGTGAAAACAGTCGAAAAAGGATAAAGGAGTAGGAAAAAAATGTCAGTGGCCTCTACCTGTAAAACCATTCCTGTTTTGGGGGTCGTCTCATTGTTGCTCATCTAGTGCTCCTGTTATTAATTTCATTAACACCAAAGCAGCTGAAACTGATTAACAACCCCCTCTGCTACTTAACTGACCAGATCAATATCCCAGAATTTTAATTGACTTGATGCTATACTCTGATTAAAAAGTGTTCCTTTAATTTTTTTGAGCAGTGTATATATATATATATATATATATATATATATATATATATATATTAAACAATCGTAACAGACTACATTATTCATGATTCTGCAATGAAATCTCTACCAATCAGAGAATCTAAGAGGGCAAATCGAGGCAAAAGAAAACCTACTATAACTACCAATAAAATGATAAAAAACCTACTATTACTACCAGTTTCACACAGAAATACGTCAGATTACACATGTGGGTTGTGAATGCAGTATGATTGTGTATATTAAAGTGCAATATGAGGCCAATTTCCATTCGTGAGCATTTCTGCAGCCGTTTTATTCCTAATTATCATTACGTCCAGGCTTCCAGAAACAGCCTGATAGGGTTCCAGCAGGGCGACTATCAGCTGAAATTATCCCGAACTGCAAACCTCTTCTGACTGTCACAGGAAATAAAAAGATCAGCACTTGACATCTTATTTGAATTAGAGGCTGATTCTCTCGCTGCAGGGAACAGCAGGAACTGTGAAGTTCCCACTCGATTTTCCACACACCATCCCTGAGAAACGCACTTTCTCTCAGCAGTTTGGTCACAGCTGGTTTTATGACAGGAAAGCAGCTCTCGATGGCGGTTTCTCCGGCCAAACCGGCTCTGAACGCTGAGTTGCCACATCTGCTCCCGCTGTAATGGATTTGCTTGCCGTTAAGAGGCCACGGGTCTCTGGGGAAACGGCAAAGAGCTTAACGCCGCTCACTTTCTGCTGCTCTGGTGATTTATTTTGATTAGGCTGATGAAGTCTTCGCTGTTGCCAGCCCAGAATAATCGACACCGTGTGCCCGGAGGTCAAAGCGAACGGCGCAGGCTTTATGCAGGGCTGCAGCGCTCAGGTGGAAAGAGCTTCAAGGGATTATTACCAAACGCTGCATGACGTCACGTGACGCTTGAATCGATATGAACTGACTGCAGCTTCATGAGTGCGATGGAGCCCATTCACATTCATGGAAGCCACAATCAATCAATCAATCAATCAATCAATCAATCAATCAATCAATAGCATTGCGAAATGTAAACTTGCAGCTCTTAGGAAAAAAATCAGAACTGCAAGATATAAACTCAGAATTTTGAAAAAAAAAAAAAAAAAGTCTAAATTGTGAAATGCAAAGGTAGAATTGAAGGGGGGAAAAAATCAATATGTCAACTCATAATTCTGAGAAAAACAGAATTGAAAGATGGTAAAGTTGCAATTTTGAGTTTATAAACTGTGAGACGTAAACTCAAAATTCTGAGATAAATGTCAGAATCAGAGAAGTAAAATCAAAGTTTATACCTGCAATTTTGAGATATAAACTTGTAACAGAATTAAGAGATTTTAACTCTAACAGTTGTGAGATAAATCACAGCTACCATTATTATTATTATTATTATTTAATTCTATGGCAGAAACAGCACTGCAATGTGTAAACTCAGAATTCTGAGAGAAAAAAAGTAAAAATTATAGTATGTAAAATCAAAATGACAAATTGCAATTGTGAGATGTAAACTTGTAATTCTGAGAAGAAAAATACATCAAAACTATGAGATATAAACAGGCAATTGTGAGAAGAAAAAAAAAGTCAAAATTGCAAGATGTACACCCACAATTCCAAGAAATAAAGTCTGAATTCAGAGATTCTCAGAAATTCTGACATTTCTGAAATTCTGAAAAAGTCACAATTACTTTTAAAAAATCAAACAAAACATCAAAAGTGCAGCGGACGAACACTAAACATTAGACTTCAACATACGCATCTTAACTCACGTGATTACATTGCTTTCCTTATCTCTGTCAGTTATATCTAACTTTCAGCTTGTTGTCATGACAGCGTGACTCCAGAAAACATGGTAACCTTCAAACGCTAAATATCAGGATTGGTGAAAGGAAGATGACGTCTGTTTACATGCAGTGAACTCACTGCAGTCGCATCAGGAACACATTAGCAGACCTTCAGCCACCTCCTCACCCATTTAGACACTTTACAGAGCAGCAAATTATAAATGGCATTTTACTGAATTATTCATACAAAATACAAACTTCCCACATTATGCCCCCTGGAATGCATTAGATGTGACATAACTGCAGATGTCTTTCTGCTAGACAACCTGAAGGAGAGCAGGAGACTTTTGAACACAGAACAGAGGCATTGTGAGATTTGAGCACATGCGAATCATTAACCTTCATTCCAGTTACTGCTGCCCTGCTTTCTCTCTCAAATCTTCGTGTGACAAAGCATTAGAAATCTCTGCAAGATTGGATTCATTGGGTTTCTATCCAGCTTCACGAAACAAAATGTGTTCTACTATTGCAGCGCAACATCTTGAAGATGGTTAAAAATATGAAAATGACTTAAATATGAAAAGTCATATTTCATAGGAATGCAATCAACAAATCAGCTAAAAAAGACATTTTGAGATTGTTTCATGTTGAAATCCTTAATACTTGAATAACCTGACAGAACACTAATGTAGATATGGAGAAAAAAAATAAAAAATTCAGTAGAGTTTTGTGACCTTTTCTTTCTAAAAGAACACGTTAAACTGTTCGCATGTCTAACTACACCCTGAACCATCAAAACAGCCGTGTTTTCTGGTTTACATTACTAATCCTAAAGCTGGAACAAAATCAATCAATCAATCAATCAATCAATCAATCAATCAATCAATCCATGACTTTTCTTTTTTAAAATGTCAACCCTTTCACTTTTAAAATGTTACAGGGTTGAAGGTCAGTGCAAAAATATAATCTACCAGCCTTAATTACCAATATAACCACACCACACTATTTTACTTACTGTCATTGTTTTTGTGCTTTGTACCAGAAATAAATAAAATCCATGACTTTTCTCTTCTCTTCTCTTTTACATTCAGAATGTAAAAAGGTTGAAGTTCAGTGCAAAAATGTTAAATAATAGCTTTAACTAACAAATATAACTACACCACACCACATTACTTACAGAAAATATTTTTGTGTTTTGAACAGTACTAAAAAAATTGCAAATAAATAAATAAAACAATAAAAACACTTTGATGTATTCCCATAACAGGGCTGAAGTATTCGTGGATTCATTCCCGTTGATGGTCGTCGGCTCACAGGAGGGAAGGAAGGAAACGCGTGTGCATAACACTTACATTTTTTAATAGAATTCATTTATAACAAATGGAACTTGTGTCAGCAAAGTACAGAAGGACGCTTCTCGTACAGATGTGTCTTTTCACCAATGTCATCTAAGTATGAAAATAAAAAGCACTCCATTCATTCAGAAAGAAAAAAAAAATCAAATCAAATCAAAAACCAGTTTACATTTACAACTAATTAGAGGTAATTTCATGATTCATTTTTTAACAAGCCATTTTTTCTTTACAATTGAATTGAATTAATTTCAGTCTATGCATCCAGATGTGAGAGTAACAGGGAGCTTAGAAACACCACGTGTACGTGTGCGCTCGTGACGCTTCAGTCTTTCAACGGGGGAAGAAGTGACACTTTGAAATCACCTGCTAAAGATGCTCTTTTCACAACTGATTTGCTTTTCCTTTCTCTTATTTATTTATTTTTTTCTCTCTCTCTGATTACTTGGGTAGTCTCTTCTCTGTGTTATTTACATACACACCAAGTGAAGTCTGAAGGAGATTCGTACAGTCGGGTTCAAGTAAAATCCGTAATGGGTGCGGAATCAGTAGGGCAGTGCATAGAGATAAAGAGATACAAAGTGCAATTCTTCCTACTCGCCCCCACTGCAGTTGAACTCATGCATATCAAATAAGATCCAGAACAGGGAAAGAAAAGCCAACGTGGAGCACATTGAAGCGCTTGAACACTAGGTGGCGCTGACAGTTACGCAACGGCTGCCTGTTGCTCGACATATGATGATGAAAACATCCAAAATCAATAGAAAGAGTCAAAACAATAAAACTCTTCCTCTATTCGTAACAAGAAAGGGGAAAATAAGCATCTGGAATGCACATCCACAAAGCCAGTGAGGTTCAAGTGTCGAATCGTAATATTCTAATTGCGAACTTCGCACGTTAAAATACTTAGTAGCTTATCAGCAAGAGCTTTGCAGGTTTTTCAGGGTCTTATTTTGGCGTTTATTTGATTTCATTTTCCGCCACCGACGACTGAAAATGAAGGGGAATTTGATGCCAAAGCTTGGTCTTGTGAAGACGTAATTAATTCGTCTCGGTGCCTTTGGGGAACTAATATAAAATAACAACAGAAATGACTTAACAGTATCGGGCCTGACGGTTATCGTGCGCTTTCTTTCTTTGTCGTACCCTTGTCATTTTTATTTTCTCTGAGCCAAATTAAGGCCACAGAAAATTAAACAGTATTGATGGAATTACGTATTTGCATATATAATTTCATAGACTATAAATCCGTACGCGTGGGAAATCAATCGATAAATACTCGTACATGAACTACTTAAACTATACACGTCGTTAAACGAATATCGTAGAAAAGAACAGGCATAAATATAAGGCACTCTAAATGCAAAAGAATGAACACGTGGACATCTTTGTACCTGTGGCATAACGGATGCACGACGATGACCTTTGACCCATGAGCTCATGAACATGACGACGATCGCCCCGCCCTCGTTAAACCGACGCGAATCGAACCCTCCAGCCGTAAAACGTCTAGTTATTGCACAAGAAAAGATGCGTGTCCGTCCGTCCGTCCGTCCTGCTGATGTGCATTCCAGCGGAAAACCCACCATCATTTTCATATATTATACCATCTATATATCTATATTTTGTGAATATACATTTCGAGGTTATATAAATAAAGACTTTATTAATATCTCTCTCTCTCTCTGCTCATGGAAGAACTGAGACATCCTCTAACCTTTATACTCTGCCCACCCCATGATTCAGCGTGTGTGTTTGAAACAAAACGCCACAAACCACCAGCAAAACGATGAATGAAGGAGGGCACATGGGTGCGGACATCAGGACATCAGAAAAAAAACAAAAAAAAAACATGAGAAATATGGTCAGTATAGGCTGATTTCTGTCATAAAAGAGAGGAAAACATCACGAAATGTGAAACAAAAGCTGGTATGCGTTTCTCCAGACGTCTGATCGAACGATCGGCGTGTTGTAGTTATTACTTCAGCTCTGTTCGTTTAGTTTTCTTCGATGATTGCGATGATGATGATGATGGTGGTGGTCGTGATGAAGTCTCCTCTCTTCATCAGTGACGTATCTCCTCGTATTGATTGTGGAACAAAACAAATTCTCTTTACACCGTGTCTCGAGCTCCCCGTCTCACAGCGTCTGTGTTCGTTGACTCCTTTATGATTCATGAATCCTCGAAGCAGCGATTATTCCGCACTTCAGGAGTCTAGATTCACCTGTCTGAAATTATTATTATTATTATTATTACTATTTATTTATTCATGATTTACTTTTTGAAATCAGATCGGGGTGATTTTTCTTGGTCCACCTGGATATTTGTCTTTTTATTGTCGTTTGTAAGTATTTCTAGGTTTACGTTGCACATCCAACATGTAATCAAAGAGTTTGAGTTCTTTTCACAAGCAGGTATTTATGGCTCAGAAGAATTAAATGACTGCTGGATGTCCGATGGCCGATCCGTCTCCCTGACAGCGTGACGAAGATCTTATGTTGCATAGTGGTCGAAGCTCCCGAGATACTCCAACCCAGCTCTGTAACTAAACTGGTACTGATCCTGAGAGACAGACGGATAGAGAGAGAGAGAGAGAGAGAGAGAGAGAGAGAGAGAGATGGGTCAGATCTGTGCCAAACATTCAGTCAGATCAGATATGTCTGCGTTCATTTATCTTAAATCTGCACAACTACTCATCTAGATGTTTGAATGGAGATTTAATACAGATGCATGTTGGACATGATTCAGAACGGTAACAGGGCTGACGGTAACAGCCTGGAAAGTTTTATACATGAAACTACACGCATAATGAAACTACAAGGTTTCCTTGGAAAGACAATTAAATGCTGATATAACCTTTCTACAAGTAACCTTTTTAATTATGAACCGTTTACTATACAAAATCATGGTAACAGGGTTGACATTTGAAGATCTTCCCTAACTGACAAACATATGAACTTAAGAAACCCTTGTGAAGAAGAAGTGTACTTCAAATTTTAAAACTCTATTTAAAAATGTACTTGCAGATAATATAATATGAATTAAATAAAATGCCACTTAAGTGACTTAAAGAGAGACACTTACATGGCGGTTTCTAAACACACTTAAGTACACTTTTAAAAAAGTGACATTTGTAATGATGTCAAATTAAAAGTTTTACTTTAAAGTACATTTTAAATCAATGTGTTTTAATCTTATGTGGTGTTTTAAAAAAGTACACTTATTTTGATGTGTTGACTAACATACTAAATCACATAAGTACTTGATTATCACTTTAACTGCAGTGTGTTATTCAATATTACTTTTAAATGTAATATATTTTTAAAGCTCTAAATTGCAACTTAATCATTACAAATCTGTATTAAGAAATATGTTTAAATACATGACATACAGGTTTCAATGGAAATTACATTAAAGTAAAATAAAATAAAATTTTAGTTTCAGTCAGCACATTCACATTCAGCATTTCTTTAACCTTATTTCAAAGACGATAGAGGTAATTATGAAATGACATATAAAGATGTACTTAAGTCCTACTTAAGTGAGTCAAAAACCCTCTAAAGTTCAGCTAAATGCATTTAATATAAAATAAAATTACAATATATTTACATTTAATTAGAATGAACATGCAATTAAGTGTCTGAAAACATTACAAGCAATCCACACTTAAAGTATATTATTATTATTATTATTATTATTATTATAAATAACTTTTTAATAAATTATAAAACTAATAAATAATATACTAAATTATAAAACTAAAGTGTGCTTCTTTTCACAAGGAGAAAAAGGTGTGCTTGTCATTGAAGAATTTACATCTGAAAGTAATGATTGTATTCCGTTTTTTTTTTTTATTCTTCCGTTATCGTACATAATTTAATATGGCATACATATAATGGTAACAGGGCTGATGCATAACCAGAGGATACAACTTCAGCATTTTGAAATAATGCATTCTTAACTACAGTCTAACAAAATAGAGAATAAAGACAGAATTCACTCGACTTCATGCATTGTGAAGTGTACATGACAGGCAGTAAGAATAAAAAATTCTAATTACATTATTATTATTGCATATCAATGCAAAATCTTGAAGACAATTTGGAATAACATCCATTGATGAATCACTCACAATAAGAGCAGGAACATCAGTTCAGAAATTACGTGATGAATTCATGATGACAATCTAGTTTTCAAAATGAATCCATATTTAGGCAGAAAGAATCTATGATGTTCGAAAGACAATCTTTTGGTAAAGCACATGCGTGATGTAACGTGACATTATGGCTTTATGGATTTCTCGGTGAATTCACAGATGCGCGGCTCCTCTCATCTCCATAGCAACACATCCACCCGGCGACGTGAAGGGTCGCACGGCTCTAATTCCGCGCTTTTGTGTCGCGTGTCTGCGAGGTGAAAAGCAGGGATTGTGTTGCGCCGAGCGTGAGATTCGAGCCTCATCACCTCGCTGTCCGCATTGATCGCAGAAAATAATTTCCCCCATTGACGCTGGGAAAGGCCATTGTGCGGGTTAGCTGTGAAATTGCTTATCTGAACCAATTTGCATGGCTAACCTGAAGGGTTTGTCATTATAAATGAGAACGAGCGTTTGCAGGCCGAACAAAGCCGAGCGTCCGTTTGTTCTGTCACAAACTCTTCATTGGGAAACTTCAGACTGAAGTCATAGAGGACGTCTGAAAGCCTGATCGCTAACCTGACCTGGATGTTATTAGCTCTAATGTGCTGTTTTAATTTGTGTTTTACATCCTGCCTGAAGTGAAGAAGTATGAAACCGTTACGTACTTCGGTCTGGACCATCGCCGGCCGCTGTGTTCTTAACATCTTGACCGTCTGGAAGATGTCCACCACTCCTTCATAGCGCATGCGCTCCAGAACGATGCTGAGCGTGATGAAGACGCCCGTCCTGCCCACGCCAGCACTGCAAATCAATCACAACACAGCCCATCAGCTGGATCTTTGATATCCCAAACCATAACGTGCAAATAAAGTTGACTGAATCTAACCAGGATGTAAAGTGGCCTATTTATAATATTTTTGCTAATTTAAGTTGAGGCTGGACACTACAGGCAAAACCACTGTTTTCCATGCACTGGTCAGTTTTGAGATGCTGGGTCATTTTGCTTCTAGAACTGCAATATTAGTAGAATGAAAACATCTAAAATACACATTTAAGTGCACTTTGTTTATTTGCACCTTTACATATCAATTCCGATCCATATCTTTAAAGAGTTTTTTCTCCACTTCAGCAGCATTTACATACACCAGAACTTACAGTTTAATTCCTCCTTATACTCTGAAGGATTTTACTGAGGGGTTTGTTCATATATCATTCACACTGATTTATACCACAATTTATTCCTAAAAACATGGTGAAAATGCATATCTTTAAAGGCTATGAGTTTGTTTCTCCACTTCAGCAGCACTTACATACACCAAAACTTACAGTTTTATTCCTCTCTATATTCTGAAGGTTTTTACAGAGGGGTTTGTTCATACAGCATTCAAACTGATTTATACAAGATTTTATTCATAAAAACAAAACATGGCGAATGTAGGTTTTCTGGCTGTTGTTAGCATTTTTAGATTTATGGAGCAATAAAAAGAGAAATCCAAAATCCCCTCAGTAAAAACCTTTAATTCTAATATGTCTGCAAAATCAAACTAGAATTTTGAACCAGAAATCTATGCAAATTAATGCATGTTTAACTAGATAATGCATTGTTAATGTTTATACGTAAGATTATACAAAACTTGTAACCAAAACAGTTGTACTTTGATTAATCAACTGGAAAAGTACGGTGATATCTATTAGATACAATTTTGTCACTCAGTAGAGGCCAAAAATAACTGAACAAAACTATCTGGGTAACACTTCACAATGTTTCATTAGTTGACATTAGTTATCATGAACTTACAATGAACAACATTTCTATGGCATCTTAGTTAATGTAATTTTAACATTACTGTAGTGCTACTGTAAAATAATTTACGTTACGTTATACTGATCAATTGTTTGATCACTAATTGTATCTTGCGTAACAGTGTGGAGTGGTTGAGATTAATAAATACATCCAACACTATTGTGTGTAAAAATTGAGAAAAGGGGAATGAAAGCATTTATTTGTCTTCCTGTGAGAACAAATGATCCAATGATGTCACATTTCATGTTAAAGTATTTGCTATTGGATAAGATTTAGTTCACAGAACAAAAGACAAGCGTTTTACTGTGTCCATGAACAGTGGCATCTGCTCGGCTCTGTTTTTCTCACCAAGACTCGTGTCTTTCTTACCTACAGTGGACCGATATGGGTCCATCCTGACCAAACTGCTCTTTTGTTTTATGCACTTGGCCGATGAAGTCGATGAAGCCTTCCCCTGATTTTGGCACGCCTTGTTCTGGCCAGTCTGTGAACTGGAACTGCCTGACGGTCCGTGACTGTCCGTCCTGAAAGCAGAGAGAGAGACGGATGAAAATAAAAGAGCTGCGGCAGCTCTCTGATGCGTTACACCAAGCCATTACATTCACATTTACAGACTCCGCACTTGTCAAACCAATGACGAGTACATGACGCATCCTAAACGAGTCTGAGAAGCTCAAGAAACAACAATAATTAAGAAACCTCATGTTGATACTAAACTGATGCCTCAGTGCCAGCGAGATATATTACTCTTCAAAAGTTTGGGGTCAGAAAGATTTGATTTATTTGAAAGAAATCAATACTTTTATTCAGAAGTGATGCATTAAATTGACCAGTAAAACATTTATAATGTTACAGTAGATTTCTATTTGAAATAAATGCTGTTCTTTTGAACTTTCTATTCATCTGTGAATCCTGAAATATAAAATGTATCACAGTTTTCACAAAAATATTGGGCAGCACAACTGATTTCAACATTGATAATAATCAGAAATGTTTCTTGAGCAGTAAATCAGCATATTAGAATGATTTCTGAAGGATCATGTGACACTAAAGACTGAGTAATGATGCTGAAAATACAGCGCTGCATCACAGAAATAAATTTCATTTTAATATATATTCACATAAAACACAGCTGTTTGAAATTGTAATAATATTTAAAATGGTTTGATCAAATAAAGGTAGCCTTGGTGAGCAGAAGATACTTTCAAAAATATTTAAAACATTTTTAGCATATGGTTAGAGCAGAAAGCCAGGAAAAGCATGTATGGTATTTAAATAGTACACTATGCTAAGTTTAAAAACATGGTATCACCCTGGTAGTTTTGGGTGCTTTTCTGTTTTGAGCTCCAGCCGCCCACAGCTCAGAAGCGTGTCGTTTCACCTGAGCGCATGAATGAGTGACTCCAGACACTAATTCCTCGGATGTGGGCGGCTGAAAAGCTCCTGACGAGAAGCTCGGAGACTTCGCATTTCTTTAGTGATTTTGTATATCCCAGATAAGCAACGCAAGAGAGAGAGAGAGAGAGAGAGCGACAGATATAAAACCGCATGAATGTGTGAGTGTTTATCAGAATAAACGCTGTGATGGAATTAGAGGCCTGCGAGCTCTACTCAGACTGAATATGCACTATAATAATACACAAATCACACAGCAGAGGATGGGCCGAGGGTCTGGTGTCTCACCCGGGCATCCGTCACTTTAAACTCTCTCAGGATGTACTGTGGCATGTTGTATTCAGCCATTGGATCCACCACAAAATACTGATATCTGGCTGAACGCTCTGCTGGCCAGTACTGATGGCACTTTTCCTGATGGACAGACACAATACATCAGTCATGCAAAAGCCAAAATACAACCAGAATGCAAAAAGCATCAGTACAAATACCAGAACTGGCAGGAACAATCATGAACACGGGTTTAAGTTAAGTTAAAGGGAAAAATGGATAAAATGAGCACCACATCTATTTGAAAGAAAACCGCGCTGCTGTTTTCTCAACGGTGGCACATGAGATTTGGGGATTTTTTTTTTTTTTTCCAGAAAAATATGTTTTTTTCTTCCTACTACAAAATTTCACATTTAATTCAAAGGCAGTTTGAGATAGAAAAAAAATGTCTTGTCTTTCAGGAAAAAAAAAAATGCAAATATTCTTAATAAAAGATTATCGGGGTACATTTTATAATAAATTATTTTTGTCTTCCAACTACAAAATTTCACATTTAATTCAAATGCAATTTAAGTGATTTTTTTTTCATTACCATTTTTTTTCAGTCTACTTTCGTCAGCAATATATAAATAAATGCATAAATAAATAAGCTGCTGTCCAGCACTCACTCTGCCCATCTCTCTGAGTTTGGTCAGCATCACGACGATGGTGGAGTTGTGTTCCCACAGCATCCTCCAGAAGTCTTCTGTGGTTTCGGCTAAAGGACCCTGCGTGGCGATGTAGGCCTTCTGTTGCCTGATGTACAGCGAGAGAGGACTCATGTTTACCTTCACGCTCACAAACACACACAGACGGACAGATCCGGGCTCCTCGGCTCACCTGTATCCGTCGATGAAGCTGCCGTTGATGTAGTCGGAGCCCTCGACTCCTCTGATCGGCTGCAGACAGACGCGTGTGGACTCGTAGGGCATGATGTTAACCAGTCTGTTTTTGAATTTGTTGCAGGGCAGATTGGCACTGATGAACCGTGAGGTGTGAGCTTTTGTGTTCGCTAACCGCTGCAAGAAACAAATCAGAAACAGCATTAAAATAAAAGAAACTAGTGGAAGTTTGTCACACATGTTGTGACACATGTTGACACTGACTTGAAAACAGAAGATGTAGTGAAGTTTGAAGGACTTGTGAATATCTGGACAGACAGATAGACAAACTGATATATAGCGAGACAGACAGATGGTCAGATGACAGAAAAACATAGATAGATAGGTAGATAGATAGATAGATAGATAGATAGATAGATAGATAGATAGATGGATGAATGGACAAAAATAGATAGATAATAAGCATAAAAACACACGCAGTGTTTCACTAGGGCAGATGTTTAATGTTTTTAACTGTCTTGAACTTGGTCATGAAAACAAGAGAGTGAAGCAAGTGTGGTTTACAGTGAAAAAAGCCAGCGCAGTAATGGTTAGCGCTAGCGTGAGAACGGCACAGGGGTCTCTGGGCTCCTGCAGGAGAAACCACAGGCCCCACACTGTCTCTGCGGCCGGAGTAAAGAGAGCCTGAGACGGCCAGCCAAGCCTCACCAGCGGGGTCGACTGCAGGGCCCAGATCTGACATTCAATCACCTTCTTACTCTCTGTAAATAGATTTCTGTTTGACAAACTGCAGGCTGTGTAAAATGCGGCGGGGTCGAATAACAGAAAAGAGACAAGCAGCTTCCCGTGGCAAAGCCGGCGGTTCTGCTGGAGGAGCCAGAACTCGTGGTCGGATGTCTGTAAACGTGTGATTGCAGCGCTTTGAAGCCCCTTCTGTTCAGATGGAGTTTGATCAAGAGTTGCCGTAATCAGACGAGTCAGCGGATGGGATACTACACAGATATGCTCGACTTGATAAGACACTACACCATCTTAACAACCTCTCTTTGTTGGTAGTGATGGAAAGGGCGTCACTCTTTTTCTTTGAAGCGACTAGGGTGACCACTTGGCAATAGATCTGTTGCGGGACAGTAGATGTGATTTTGCAGGACGTGTGAGACAGATACATTTACTACTGTTATGCTATGTAGATACTGATTTACATCTTTTGTCATATGCACTTATGTTTCTGATAATTTTTTTAAATTGGTTAAAATGAATGGAGAATATTGTTTTTTCCGTGGTGGTGCTGGATCACTTCATGAGGTCCTCACATCCTTTGCGTGAAAACTACGCCGCAAAAAGAATGCATAAAAAGCTTTCTTAAAAAGGCAAAAGAATGTTTGTACGTTTTCTTAATATGACGTTTAAAAACCAACAGACTGATGAAAATGCAGGACATTTTTTCAGTATGCGATGTGAGGGACAAGGGGTGAAAATGCTGTGCGGTACAATGGGTGGTCAACCCTAGAAGTGACCTATGCTGCATGTCTTTGGATTGTGGGGGAAACCAAAGCTTCATCCATATAGCCAAGCCAAACCCTGCTTAGCTTCCAAGATCAGACGTATCAATAAACACAAGGTCAAGCTTTGGTCAAGTGGTTCTTCAGTAGGGTTAGGGTTCTCGAGACTCTTCACTCAGTCTCAGATTGATTCAGTGTATTGTTCATGAATTAGGGATGTGGACAAATAGTCAAACATTCAAATATTCAATCTGTAATTATTAATAGAAAAATAAAAACACTATTTGAATTTTACTACGTGCTGCTTCACTGCCCGTAAATGCAGGAAATCCATGATAAATCCTCAGCATGCAAAAAGTCACTAAAAAAGTCACTAAAAGTCAGTTATCCACCTTACTCTGAATGCCAAAGTCTCGTCTGACCGGAACGGTGCCTTACATTTCCAGTCTCTGGTGTTTCTAGTCAAATTAACATTTTCCCAAGCCGATAATGTAACGTTAAATTATATTACAGTTAAATATAACTATTTACATAGTTATATTAATATATTAGTTATTATGCTAAGTTTCAATTCAGTCAATCTTTTTTACCGGTTTAACATGGATTTCTATTGAGACCGGAACACGAAAGCACCCAAATGGAAGCTAGCATCTATCACGGCGCCACTCACTGGTTACTCAGGAAAAAGGTGGATAACTAAATGCACTGGGTGGAGCTGTGGAGCTCGTTAACAAATTAATTTCTTTGATCACAGAATGTCATCGTCTGCCTCGTGAAGTTTGCAATTATTTTGAAAATGATATTTACAATTATTTTTTAACATTTTACATTTTTAAAATGTCAATATTATTGTTTTTCTCAACATTAAGATGTGAAACAATATAAACATGATAAACACAGGCCGACTGCAGTGTATGTACGTTCTGTACTGTAATTGGTACGGTCTGCTTTATTTTTCCATTTGCTCTGCTTGCGCTTGAGTGTTCTTGTTCTTTATATGCATATTTTATTTGTTAACACATTTTCAACCAAAATAAAACCTTGAGATATAACGTAACATTGCTGTAGAACGTCGTGTATTATGCCTAATTATAAGCTTGTTTAGAAATGGTGACAAAAACTTGATTATCAAAAAACAATATCTTTCAACAATATCTTTCTCGCTAAACCTTATTTAAATAAACAAAAATTCAAATATTAGGGGGTTTTTTTTGTATTTTTTATGACAACAAATATTCAAATATACAATATTTTTGCCCATTCCTATCATGAATCAACTAGCTGGTTTGTTTGGTTTTCAAATTATGGGGACAATAAAACCCAACTTCTGCTAACATCCGTCTTACCTTAAACTCCAGCTCCATTCCGGTGACGTTCTCTCCGGACTCGATCTGCGTGAGTTTCTGGATGTAGGCATACAGGTTTCGGGCAGGAACCTCGGTGGTCCCGCAGGTGACGGCCTCCTGGAGCGCGTCGTGAATGAAGACATACTGGTCTTCTGTCTGGACCATGTAGTTCCTCTGTGCGCGCATGAGCGTCACGTGACCGTAGATGTCCACCGTCTTCTCATGTTTAATTCGCTCCAGCATGGCGTCGATGACGATGAAGCAGCCGGTCCGACCCACGCCGGCACTGTCAGACAAGAGGACAAATGTTTGATGAAGTAAGATCTGTTTTGTGTAGTCTGTGTTCAGGTATGTTTTCATTGTTTACACACCTGCGAAGACATTGGGACATGGCTGTAGGGCTGTCAAAAAAAAAAAAAAAATCTAATTTCGAATACTGGTCAAATTTTAAATAAAAATCCACATTTGAATGCAAAAACGTTGCATTCGAATTTTAGGTGTGCCTTATCAGTGGTATATGAAATGTGGCGACAATATAAGTGTTGTTGCTTTTTAATGTTTTTGTTAGCCTGTCCAGCTGAACCCACTAGATGCAGCGATGCTGCCTTGTTCATTCAAAATATTGTGGAAAAAGAGAATATCAATGTGGAGAAGATCTTGTTTATGTCAAAACTGAAACCAAACCATTAAAGGGGTCATATGATGCGATTTCAAATTTTCCTTTCTCTTTGGAGTGTTACAAGCTGATTGTGCATAGATAAGATCCCTGAAGTTGCAAAGA
>JAFVLL020033787.1:0-16932 GCA_021397915.2 Tor tambroides | reverse complement strand
TTTTTATTTTTATTATTAAAATTGTGCCCTGCCAATCGAAACTTTTATTTTGACATCTACGTCGCTTGGCTCGAAAGGAAAAGGAAGTAGCGCATGTTCTACACAAGTTTGACCCTTGTGGATGTAGAATTTATGATTACCACAAATTAACGTGGTTATTTTAGTGAAATGTATCTCTAAAAGCCGCAGCAATAATTCAGGTAGGTAGAATGCCACTGTATTATAAGAGGCCCGTACAAAAGCCTTACGCATAATCCTTTAAACATTGGTTGCAAAGCCGTTGTAGCATTACAAACTGTCAGTGAAGAATATACCCCCTCTTTTTTTTTTTTTTACCATAGAAATGCACAAAATATATTAATTCAAGTGTAGATTTTAAATATAATTTATGGATTGTCTGCATCTTTTTAAATGTCTCCATGTTTTAATCGTCCACAGCAGCATGAGACTGACAGCGTTGCTTTCTATGGCAGCAAAAACTGCATTTCCACACGATTATCGTTATGGCACAAACAGACCGTGGACGATCGCAGCCCAGCGGCTCAATCCACCCGGCAAGAAAAGAAGAAAGGTGTTTGTTGAACCTATTGCAAATGAGGACTGGCATGTCGTGAGAGGAGACACAGTAAGTGACCCTTCTTGTCTTTTACACCTTGAAAGCATTTAATATTTAGTGGACGTTTTGTTCCATTTTTAACCCACCTGACTGCTTGCAGAGGAGAGGCACCTTTTAGCCCACTGGGGTCTGGAGTGCTAGCAGGTTTACAGAAAAACAGCGGTGAAAAACGTATAAAATAAATTAGTAATTAAAATAGAATTAAACAAATAAAAAAAAAACTGGTCAAAATAAATGAACACAAAATTGATTAAAATTGTTAAATCATAGTAAATACATCTAACAGTACAGTACAATCATTTTTCACACTTATTGGGTGAAAATATATATGTGCCTTTTAAATTTTAGGATGAGGTCCCTATCATTATATCTGGGGGTCCTCGGCATCTAAAAGATGTAGTGGATGTTTTAACACCATTTAACCCTTAAATTCTGCTTGTTTTGTATTATTTTTTTCAATGTATATTTATAGAACATACCATTGAAATCTGATTCAAATTAGGTGGAGATTTTGTCTGGAAAGGACAAAGGAAAGCAGGGCAAAGTTGCTCAGGTGATCCGACGTCGAAACTGGGTCATACTCGAGGGCCTGAACACGGTAGGAGTAAAAAAATTTAATATGATTCTTTTAGTAATAATTTCATTGCAAAGCAGCATTTTCGAATTGTTTCAAATGCTCTCTTCCAGCATTACAGGTATATTGGCAGATCTGGAGATTACCGGGGAACTTACATCGCCAGTGAAGCCCCTCTGCTGCTGAAGGATGTTACATTAATTGACCCTACTGACAGGTGAGCATCAAACATGAAATAGAGTAATAAATATAAAACAATGCAATGCATCTGGCTCTTAATGTATGTGTTTGTGTCTAATGTTTCTTAGGAAGCCCACAGATATTGAGTGGAGATACACTGAAGAGGGCGAGCGAGTGCGTGTTTCTGTCAGGACAGGACGGATAATTCCCAAACCAGTCTATCAGAGAAAAGATGGCATCATTCCCCAGCAGTGGAAAGGTGGAGTTTTTCTGAAAGCTTAAAACCAATGCATTTCTTCCTTGAGTTTTAGACATTTAAATATGGCTCAGTTATCAGAAATCTGAGAGCGTTTATGTACCTTGCAGATGGACCCAAAGACACATCACCGGAAGACACGCTTCAGAAAACATACACACCATCTTTGAAAACCCTAGAGGAAGAAGTTATGGAGAAAATGAACATTCAGGAAGATAGAAGGCCTCGTAAAAGCTACTGGTACTGAGTTACCACAGAGACTGTGTATTGACTGTGTGTTTGAGCTTAACAACATTAACAAGATAATTTATCACGGAGAAATATTGTATGTGTTCTGCAAGCTTTGTCAATAAACCCAACTAAATGTTTTACACGGTTTCTTTGATTTTATGCCACAAACACATGCTACCCGCTGATACACATGGCTTATCTTCTATACAAATGTACATTACTATTCAAAAGGTTAGGTGTCAGTAAGATTTTTTTTTTTTTTTTTTTTAATTATTCAGCAAGAATGTGTTAAACTGATAAAGACATTTGTAATGTTACAAATGATTTCCATTTTAAATAAATGCTATTTTGAACTCGCTATTCATCAAAGAATCCTGAAAAATGTGAAAATTTCCACAAAAATATTAAGCACAACTGTTTTTAACATTAATTATAAAAAGAAATGTTTCAAATCCGCATATTAGAGTGATTTCTGAAGGATTGTGTGACACTGAAGACTGGAGTAATGACTGCTGAAATTTCAACTGTTTTCTATTCAAATAATATTTTACAATATTACTGCTTTTACTGTATTTCTGAAATGAATTTAGCCTTGGAGAGCATAAGAGAATTCTTTCAAAAACATTAATAAATATTACCAAACCCACTCAGTATTCTGCCTAAACACTAACATCTACTGAACAAGTAGTAGACCCTCTTTAAACAGACCATAAATGTCTAACGCAATTTAGGTGAATTTTTTTGCAAATGTATTTACAACTGATGTCTGAAGTAGTATTAAACAAATGCAACTTGAAAACTAGCATCTTTGTCTTAGCAGCAACAAAATATGTTTATCCATCTGTCCATCTACCTAACAATTCCCAGTCTCTATATGATAAAATATCATTAAAAAAACATGTGTAGGGGTTCGATCTAGAGTTTCTCGAGTACACCTATGGGTCAGTTATGTTTTTTTGCAAGACTATCATATATAATAACATTCGGGTTTTTTTCAGTGGTTCATCAGTTTATTAAGTCGGTCATGTTTATTGATGAGATTCCACTCCTGTCCAGTTGGTGTCAGTGTCGCGGAATCCTGTGAAACGGTGCAGCGGATGTTGAGGATATACTTCACGATGGTGGAAGAAAAAAATGTTTATGGGTCTGATGGTTAGAGAGGAACGATTTATGATCATTAACAGTTATCACTTGTTTGTTTAGACTAATATATTTCGCGTTTGCAGGGAAAATATTAATTTAAAAACTGCATTTCCAATGCAAGCACAGCTCCGACTGCAAGCGTTAATTTCTCTGGAGGCGAATTTGTCATCGGTGTTGAGAGCTGACATTTGTTAGATCTTTATACACAATATTTGTCCATATAAATCTGGGAGTACAGGAAGATATGAGATCAGTGGAGCTGCTTTGATGAAAGTGATGCAAAAGTAGCTCGTCAGCGATTCTTGTGTCTGATTCACTCTCTTATGAACTGAACTGATCTGATCTGGTCTGATCGGTGGAGATGTCTCTGGTAGCGTACGACAGCAGCGACGACAGTGATCGCGATGAATCGCCGGCTTCACCTCCTCGCCCCGCGGGCAAGATCGGCGGACTCTTCGCGTCTCTGCCTGCACCGAAAACCGCGGATCGGACATCAGCTCCTCAACCTAAGAGGATGACTATGGATCTGCCCAAACCCAAGAAACGCGCAGAACCCGTTAAAATCACAGTTCCTGAAATAAAACCAGCAGATGTGAGTTTTACAGATCTATTAATGCCAAATCATTTTACTGAAACGGTTTCTGACTGATGCTGTTTTTCTGCTCTAGTCTGACTCTGATGAAGACGAGCCCGTCCGAAAGAAATCAGCTCCTCAGGTAACGTTATGGATAAAAAAAAAAAAAAAATTTGAGAGTAAAGATTTTCTTTTTCTTTTTCCTTCACCAAAACAGCTGTAATTTCATTTTAAACGAATATTTCTCCCTTTTCTAACCCTTAGAATTAAACAAGCTAATTTAAAAATACAAAAACATCCTTAAATATTAAATATCTATAATTAGATATAAATATATTTATTAGATATACATTATTTATAATGAACTATGTGATCCTTAGGATTAAACTAGCTGTTTTTAATAGTTAAATATATAAATATAGTATTAAATATCTTTATTATATATATAATTAGATATTATAATTATTTATAATTTACTATTAATTATGTTTATTACAGTTACTTTATTGAGTGCAACAGTCAGGTTTTGGAAATAAAAATCTCTTTATTTTTTCCATAGGTGAATTGGATTTTAATGCTAACTTGTAAACCATTCAAAAAAGACCTACTGTGAGGAGAAAAAAAAACAGACCTACTCTGCAGAAATCTTGAGATCCAGGGGGCGTGGTTAGATCCAGATCCAACTCCTCCTACCTTACATAGACCTAAACCTACCCGTCTCCACCCCCTGATCCCTAAACCCACCCATCTCCACCCCCTAGATGTGGATCCAGCCACGCCCCCTGGATCTTTGTTCTGCAGTGAGGGGCTACTGGAAATCTCCACCAATCAAAGAATCTAGTGCTGTCAAACAATTAATCGCGATTAATCGGATCCAAAATAAAAGTTTTTGTTCACATAATATGTGAGTGTACTGTGTATATTTATTATGTATATATAAATACACACACATATATTTTGAAAATATTTACATGTATATATTTATATTCATATAATTTATATTATATATAAATATATTTAATATATAAACACAACACTTTTTTCTTAAATGTATACATGCATGTGTGTGTATTTATATATACATAATAAATATAAACAGTACACTCATGTTATGTAAACAAAAACATTATTTTGGATGCGAGTAATTGCAATTAATCATTTATCAGCACTAAGAGAATTATAACAAGCAAATCTTTACACTCTCAAACTATTTGTATGCATATTTTGTAGTAAACAAAATATATTGTTTCTGTACACATAATCAAAATGTTTAAATCAATTGTTTAATATGAATCATTTTTGTCATTCACAATGCTTCATAGGATTGTAGTTCTTTCCCTCATGAATAATGATTAAAGCATATGTTAATGAGCTGTTGGTTGTGGCATCATTACCACAGCATTCTCGCGATGGCCCGTTTTTCATCATAATGTTAAAAAAACGTGAATGTATAAATGGTCTGAGTGGATTTACATAATAGTAAATAAGAATATTTTCTCCATATTCTTCCAGGGAGGTGGAGGTCTGTCCTCTCTGCTGCCCCAGCCTAAGAATCTGGTGGTGAAGGTCACTGAGCGGCCCCTGCTACCGCACACCCTAACCAAACGCCCCGGGTCGGATAAGCCGAAGGCGACCCCAGCAAAGTCCCAGGCTCTTTCTGGAAGCAGTCCGTCCCCGTCCGCCATCAAAGCGGCTGCAAAGTCAGCGGCGATGCAGCTAGCCAAACAAATGGCTGCGGATGAAGAGGGAAGTGACGATGAACTCGCTCCAGAGAACTACTTTTCCCTTCCAGAAAGCTCAGCACAGCCTGTGACGTCTCAAATCCCACATTCTCAGCAGTACGTTCCCTCGCTGCACCCTCCACCCGGTGTGGAGGACGCCCCACTGGACTTTGTTCCTAACGCAGACAGTTACAGTAGGTCAGCTGGAGCAACGCAAGACTATGACAGCGGAGAATATCAACATCAGTATCCTGCAAATCCACTGCCAGAGACTTCTCCACAGGTAAAACCTGTCATTATGAATAAGCTTCATACACCAGTATATTGCTTGTCATGTCAGCAGCTGATGTTTTATGCATATGTTTGGCAGGATTACTATGGTGAAGGATATTTCCCAGACCCCAACCCTACAGCTGATGAGCAAGATGATTCGGGATCCTCTTCATTGTTCAATGATGAAGCAGTGAGTTGTTTGTAGCATCTCTATTACTCAGGGATGTGTTTGTTCTGTATTTTTCAAGCTGAAGTATGACCCACATAAATAGCTTTTATTATTATTGATATTTTTAATTTCTATTTTTTTTATTTTATAGTGTTAATATTAACATGTTGTTGTTGTTGTTGTAGTAACAATGTAATTTAAATAATAATGAAATAAACTATAATAATAATAATAATAATAATAATAATAATATTTTTATTGTACAGTACAATAGTATTATTGCAATATTATTATATCTTTAGTCATTTAATTTTTGTTATAAAAGTGATAAAAGTATTATTTAGAACAATATCAACATTTTATTATTATTAGCATTTATTATTATTATTATTACTTAATTCTCATTTTTTTATTTACGGTATATATTCCACTCAGACATAAATATTAGAATTGTAATTTTATTATTATTCTTTAAAATTGCATAATAATCATTGATGTTGATATTTTTAATTTCTCATTTTTTAAAATGTTATAGTATTGACATGTTGTGGTAACATTGTAATTTAAATAATAATGAAATAAAATATAATAATAGTTATTATTAGATTATTTTTATTGTATAGTGCAATAGTATTATTGAAATAGTAATATATTTCTTTCTTTATTTAATAAAGTATTAAAAGTATTATTACAACAATAACATTTTAATGTATTAATTATTATTATTAAATTCTATTAAATTATAAAAAAGTATTGTGTAGTATTATTTTTTTAATGCACCTTCATTTAATGCAAATGTCTTCATTTTTTGCAATAGTAATGTTTGTTATGTAGTATATATTTCTTTGTAATATATTAATTTATGTAATGATGATCATGTTATGATGATTTAAATTCTTGCTTTTTATTGTACATTATAATAGTATTATTGCAATAGTAATTTATTTTTATATATTATATATTTCTTAGTAAAATGAATTTATTTTTTGTAATTTAAAAAATAAACTATTATTATTATTATTATTAAATTGTCATTTTTTTAAAACCTTGCAGTACAGTAGTATTATTGCAATAGTAATTTATCTCTTTATCGATTTAATTATTGTAATTCAAATAATTAAAACATTACTATTATTATTGTTTAGTCATATTGAATGGTGAATTTTTCCAAAATTTTGATCTTATTTTTTAACTCTATAACCCTCAATATTAATCTTAGTTGTGTATTTATTTCACTTCTTTGAATGATACTTAATGTTTATATACTTCATTTATGAATAATTTTGCCTGGTAGATGCAAAACAGATGTAAAATTCTGTATAGCGGTGGCGACTTTTGAGTTATCACGACTCAAACTCTTTTTTTTTGTGTGTGTTTTTTCAGTTTCGGCGGCTACAGGGCAAACAGAATCGCGGAAGAGAAGAAATCAAGTTCTTGGAGATCAAAGGAGATGATCAGCTGAGCGGAAATAAGCAATGGCTGACAAAGAACATGACAGCAGAGGCAGAGCCCCGCAAGTCCTTCAGCAAGGTGAGCACCTCAAGTGTCCATTTTCTGATGGCTTTGTTTGTTTGAAGGAGATAAATGAAAGAAAAAGTCTGACTTTTCCATCTCATTTCCAGAAAAAAGGAGATCAGCCAACAGGACAACAGAGACGCAAGCACCAAATCACATATCTGATTCATCAGGCCAAGGAACGCGAGCTGGAACTCAAGAACAACTGGGCTGAAAACAAGTTGACTCGACGACAAACACAAGCCAAGTATGGATTCTAATGGACTGGATATCAAGATCTTGTGCACACATCTACCTAATGTCGAGCAGATTTTGTCAGAGACTGCAGCCAATACTGAAATGTCATCTTTTTGCCAGTTTGTATTGTTTCAGAAAGGAGCTGAGGACTTTAAAGCACTATTGGCTGCTATTATAATGTTTAAGATGGCTCCCAGTTGTCTACCTAATATTATCTTTCCATTTGAACTACATTGGGTTTTGGGTCACCTGTAACATAATAGTAGCTGTGTAGGTTCACATGATTTATTTGTTTATTATATGATTGGGATGTCTTGACTTGGGAAGGTCTTGTCTTCCACACTGCCATCGTGAGCAGTGGCATATATAAAAATGCTGATTGAAAATGTGAAAGAAACTGGAAACACTTTACAATGAGGTTCTTTATGTTAACATTAGTTAATGCGATGTGTTATGATTTTTTTTTTTTTAATAGCGTTTATTCATTTTGGTCCGTGTTAATATAGAAATACTGTTTATTGTTAGTTGAAAATGCATTAACTAATGTTAATGTATACAAAATTAAATATATACTATCTTATTGTAAAGTATCGCAAAAAAAAAAAACTTAAAGTATTTGAGTGAATCTTCTCATCTTTTAGCTGCTTGTTTTCATATGAATGTTGATTCTTAATCATAGAACCATGAATAAAGTAAAACAATTTCACTGCAACTGTAGAAAATATACTAAAATTTTCATTTTGTGTGTAAAAACACTTTGTGTGAAATAGTTCCTATATCACTGCCAGAAATAAAAATACATAAACCTGTGCACAATACGTTTTCTTTACAGTATAATTTGACATTTACTTTATTTTTACATAGAGCTGCAGAAGATTAAAAGGACTTTAATGCTAAATGTGTAAAAAATATCTCAAAATGCAGGAATGAGTTCAAGACAAAACATTAATTTGAACAATGATTTAATATTAATTGAATTAGGCTGTTTTACTCAACTTTAAAAAAATTTAAAATGTTGAAAATGACAATTACTTGAATATGAACTTCATACTGATTTTTAAGCCCATTTAAATGGGTTGGACTAGTAGTAAATAAACCGAGTCGTTCCTGGAGGATGGAACATTGTGAAGGTCTAACTTGTAGAACTTGCTTAGATAAAAAAGTTGCCTTCACTGGTATGTCAGAAAGATCTCGACAGGGCAGAAAGTTTGTTCAGGTGGCACATTGGGTCCCTTGATGGCAAAAAAATTGTTTAAAAATTTTTTTTAAGACAAAGAACGTCGTATATCATGCATCATGCAGTAAATGACATTTTAAATTCACATTTTAAAATTGACTAGATACACTTCATTTCCCTGTTCTAAGTGAGCATTTACAAAATGTGATGAAGATAATGTTAATTTATTTACATTTACATTTAGTCATTGAGCAGACGCTTTTATCCAAAGCACTTACAAATGAGGACAATGGAAGCAAAATCAACAAAAAGAGCAATGATATGCAAGTGCTATAACAAGTCTCAGTTAGCTTAACGCAGTACACGTAGCAAGGAAAAAGAATAGAGCTAGTGTTAGAGGCCTTTTTTGCTTTTGTTAATTGTATAATAAACAAAAAGATAAAATACAAAAAGATTAGAAAAGCTAGTGTTAGTTTATTTTTTTAAAGAATAGAATTAGAAAAGAGAATGCTAGAGTTCGAGGGTTAAATAAAGATGGAAGAGATGTGTTTTTAGCCAATTCTTGAAGACTCAGCTGCTCGGATTGAGTTGGGCAGGTCTTTCCACCAGGAGGGAACATTTAATTTAAAAGTCTGTGAAAGTGATTTTGTGCCCCTTTGGGATGGCACAATAAAGCGGTTCATTTGCAGAACGCAAGCTTCTAGAGGGCACATAAGTCTGAAGTAATGAATTTAGATAAAGGGGTGCAGAGCCAGTGGTGGTTTTGTAGGCAAACATTAATGCTTTGAATTTTATGCGAGCAGCTATTGGTAGCCAGTGCAAATTGATAAACAGAGGTGTGACGTGCGTTCTTTTTGGCTCATTAAAAATTAATCTTGCTGCCACGTTCTGGATTAATTGTAAAGGTTTGATGGAACTGGCTGGAAGACCTGCCAAGAGAGCATTGCAATAGTCCAGCCTGGACAGAACAAGAGCTTGAACAAGGAGTTGTGAAGCATGTTCCGAAAGAAAGGGCCTGATCTTCTTGATGTTAAATAAAGCAAATCTGCAGGACCGGGCAGTTTTAGCAATGTGGTCTGAGAAAGTCAGTTGATCATCAATCATAACTCCAAGATTTTTGGTTGTTTTTGAAGGAGTTATGGTTGATGTGCCTAACTGGAAGGTGAAATTGTGATGAAACTATGGGTTTGATGGAACCACAAGCAGTTCTGTCTTGGCAAGGTTGAGTTGAAGGTGATGGTCTTTCATCCAGCAAGAAATGTCTGTTAGACAAGCTGAGATGTGAGCAGCAATCGTCGGATCATCGGGATGGAATGAGAGGTAGAGTTGAGTGTCATTAGCATAGCAGTGATAAGAAAAGCCATGTTTCTGAATGACAGAACCTAGTGATGCCATATAGACAGAGAAGATAAGTGGTCCAAGAACTGAGCCCTGAGGCACCCCAGTAGTTAGATGTTGCGACTTGGACACCTCACCTCTCCAAGATACTTTGAAGGACCCATCTGATGGGTAAGACTCAAACTACTGAAGTGCGGTTCCTGAGATGCCCTTTGCCAATAGGGTTGACAGGAGGATCTGGTGGTTAACTGTGTCAAATGCAGCAGACAGATCCAGCAAGATAAGTATTGAAGATTTGGAATCCACTCTTGCTAGTCTTAAAATTAAAAAAAATTGTAAAAAAAAAAAAAAAAAAAAGTTGTACTTTGACTCTTTAGGACAAGTTTGAAAAATAAGAAAAAGAGACCACACAAAAAGAAATAAACAAAAATCATTTTATTTGTACAAATTCCTTGTGTATATTCTCCAAGTTGTTTCCTGCAAAGTATTTTAGTGGAGAAAACACTATTCTGAATCTGACTGCTCTTGCTTTTCCTGTTTCTTCATCAGCAGCTGTTGACTGGGCTCCACAAATGGCACCACAGACATGGGCACCCTGACTGTGTCCACTCCGTTCACCTGAGAGAGAAAAACACAACAATCAGATAGCAAGTTCTGCAAGCAATGAATGAATTATATGAGAGCATTTGAGCTAAATTATCATAAAACTGTATTATAAAGTAAATGTACTTACTGTGACATTACACCAGTACTCTCCAGGCCCTGTGATTGGTTCTTCTGGAAGAGTCAAGGCATGTGTCGGCACAACCACACCGAGCTGTGGACAGAAACACAGCAAATTGTAAAAAAAAACAAAAAAAAACACTGCATTGGATTATGTGAACAATGTCGGTCTGCATTATTTTTATACACACATATATACTTACTTAAAAAAAAATTCTATCTTACCCGTCTAAGAAACTGTCTGCAAACGATCTCTTTAGTGAGCGAGTACTGAAATGAAATGTGCATGGGAACTTCGAGCTGAGTTTTCTTCAAGAATTCAACAGTCTGTAACATGAACACAAAGACTAAATGAAGCAGCTCATGTGGAAACCCATATCAAAATATCAAACATGTAATTTTGTAGTCAAACACACAACAGCTTAGATATATATTAATGTTCTATAGTTGAAAACACACAAGTTAACTCACTAGCTGTCCTGTGCGTGTCTGGACTCTGTCCTCAGGTCGTCCCTCCCGAAGTAGCTATAGGAAAAAAAGCAAACTGTGAACACTTGAAATGGTGTTAATGATGTTCACCCAAAAGTTAAAATTTGCTTAAAATGTACTCAGCCTCAAGCCATCGAAGATGTGAGTTTGTTTGTTTTTTTTTATTGGAAGAAATTTAGAGAAATGTTGCATTACATGACTTGCTCACCAGTGGATCCTCTGCAGTGAATGGGTGCCGTCAGAATGAGAGTCCAAACAGCTGATAAAAACATCACAATAATCCACCTGACTCCAGTCCATCAGTTAATGCTTTGTTAATTCTATATTTTTGTAAGAAACAAAGTCATCATTAAGATGTATTTAACTTCAAACTGTTACTTGCAGCACAGTTTTTCACTTCACAAGACATTAACTGATAGACTGGAGTGGTGTGGTTTTTATCAGCTGTTTGGACTCTCATTCTGACGGCACCCATTCACTGATCCACTGGTGAGCAAGTCATGTAATGCTAAATTTCTCCAAATCTGTTCCGATGCAGAAACAAACTCATTAACAACTTAGATGGGTGCAGTAAATTTTCAGCAAATTTTCATTTTTTAGTGAACCATTTCTTTAAGGACAAATGAATTGATTTGAAGATGAAACTAACCCTTATTTCCTCTGCAAACATGTCTTTATTTTCTTGTGATGGATAGACAGCCAGACCTTGGGGTAGCAGTTTGTTGCGGCCCAATGATTTTTTCACAAAAACGGTGTCGCCTCGTCCACCAAGCTCTGTAAAATAAATATTTACGTCAAAAACCCCAGTTTTGAAATCATACTTAACAATTTTTCATGAGGCAAAGGCACTCACTGGGCACCGTCTGAGTGAGGATGAGCTCCATTTTGTCCTGGGGTTTGTGTTTTGTGTCCTCAACCAAGCGGTACACCCTGTGTCGTCGGGGATGTAGTCTGGGTGGCTTTCCCTCTTTTGATAAAGGAACCTTCCAACAGCGTTCAACTACAACTGTATTCTGGAATAAGATTAAATTAATAATTGCTTAGAAAAACATCAAAAGGTGTAGATACATTTTTACTTCAATTCCAGCTCCAAAGTTCAGTGAAGCCAATATATATATATATTTAATATATAAATATAACATTTTTCTTAAATATATACATGCATGTGTTTGTATTTATATATACATAATAAATATACACAGTACACACACATATAATATGTAAATAAAAACTTTTATTTTGGATGCGATTAATCGTTTGACAGCACTATATATATATATATATATATATATACACACACATACATATATATACTATATATATATATAGTGTGTGTGTGTGTACACATGTATATATCCGCATTAAATATGTGCACGCATAAACTAAAGTTTATCTGTTTAGTCATCAAACATTTAAAGAGATCATAAAAAAATAATTTGCAACTCGGCAAGACGACGTCACAGTAATAATAGTCAGAAATCATGTATTCTGAATCGCAAAACAGCACTATGATATCTGCCATTGCGTTTTCAATTTAGATCAGTTGTTTTCCTGCCGCTTACCTTGCATGCTGTTTGAGACAGATTCTGTATTCGACTCAAGGAAGATTTTAGATTTGTGAGATTCCAGCAGCTTTGAAGGACAAACCTTGATGATGCGACCGCCCACATGATTACTATAGACTTTACGATAAAAGATTAACGAATTTATTTATTTCGAAATATTAATCATAGCCACCAAACGTAACATAGCATAAATACTCTGTCAAAATTCACATTTATTTCTGCACTTTTGGCTCACGAACCGTCATTGCATTCCCCAACCGCATGAAATGCAATGGGATGTTAAAGGACCCCTAGATGGGTGATTGTTTATTTTGCCTGACAAACATATCAGAACGTCAATTTATTTAACGAGTCGAATATGTACTTGCTTTAATATACTTGTATAGTACAACACGTGTGTTTTCCAAATTGTTGTATTATATTATAAACAAATATACATATATATATATTTAAATATGTACAACGGTAGTCATATAACTAGACACCCAAGTACCTCGGTTTCAAAATAAAAGACCTGGCTCAATAAAAGTCTCTTCTATACCGGCTACATCTGTTTACTGTGAAACACGTTTGACGTGGTTATGTTTTTCTGATTTTTTGTAACCTTAATGGACCACAGCCTGCGAAATGGGTAAGTTTAAAATTGCTTTATTGATTTTTAAAGAATATAAATCAACAAAACACTGGCTACGCATCAAAATCTTATAAAACATGAAAAATGGCAGACTACAAAACAAATAGAGAATGTATAAAATGTATTCACATGCACTGATTCAATTTCACTACCTTTAGTATTATTTAAAAAATAAATTTGGTAAACAAGAGTGTAAAAAACAGCAGGGAAAAGACCCAACAAATTGTATAAAATTATATGCAATGTAATATGCAATGTATATGCAATGCAGTTTACATTTCAATACACTTTAGTGGCATATGATGGAATCATATGACAAGGTACAAACAAATTACATTGAGAGAACACTCAGAAATTCTTTTCAGAAACGTGGCAATTACTCTGAAAAAGAAATTAATATAACTGGAAACTGTACTGTTAGTAATGGGCGTCTTTCACAAAATGTTCACTGTCATTTCACAAAATACATGGTCTCAAATGAATAAATAATTTGTAGTGATCTTGCACATTATGAAAGTTTAAAGAAAGGGGGCTTTAGGTTATCAGTGATAGCTGCATTTTGACAAACTCTGTGGGTGCATAGTTTATTGAACTATACTTTCCTTTTTCTTATGTCATGTAAAGAACTGTAATACAGTCTGTCTATATTACCATTTTTTTTTTATAAATACCAGCCTATAAACTTCCAGGGATTTAAATGAATAATTAAGATAGTTCTGCAGTTAAACTATGATGTTTACTGTACTACTACAATGGAAAACAAATAATTACAATTAGCCCTTAAAAGTAGATTTTCAGATCTGTCTGGCTAATGACAATCATTGATGTTTCTCACCATGCATTAAGCATCATTGTGATGTTAGAATCAAGATTTAGCAGCTAGTCTTTTAAATTTCAGTTCAAGGAGAAAGCATTGATACTTTGATGTTTCTCCTGATCTAAAATGATCTGAAAGGTAACTGACTGGTGACATTATATCGTAGCCCCTAATACTGAAACAAATGGCTGGGATAAAACATTAACAATCAAGTTTACAACATCACTTCACCCAGTAACACATTATGATCAGTTATAATACAGTTATTTATGATGATGAAATAACAATGTGATTACATTTTAAAATATTTGATTGTATATTTATGATTTCAACTAATTTATAAGCATAGTACAGGCTATAAGGACCATTTTGAGTTGGGAAACCAACAAGTGTCTATAAGACGCAATATATGGTTTTATTGCCTGTTGCACTGAATCAAGCAACCTATTGCAAAGCATTGCTCATCTTGAAATAATAGTTCTCTCAAAAATGCAAATTTGCTAAGAATTTAATCACTCTCCAATCATCCAAGATATAGATGAGCTTATTTCTTCATCAGAACAAATTTGGAGAAATTTAGTAGAAGTTTGCTCATCGATAGATCCTCTGCAGTGAATGGGTGCCGTCAGAATGAGAGTCCAAACAGCTGATAAAAACATCACATTAACTCACAAGCAATCCACACGACTCCAGTCCATCAATTACTGTCTTGTGAAGTGAAAAACTGCATGTTTGTAAGGAACAAATCCATCATTAAGGTGTTTTAACTTTAAAATGTTGCTTCTGACCAAAATAAAAGGTCCATAATCCATAATAACACTTCCATCTTGTGTTGTCCTCTCATATCAAAACCCACTGGCATATTTATTTAGAAGGGTTATTGCTTGTAAACTGTGCTTGATTTGTGCATATTTCTCTCCTGATTCAGATGGGATGACTTTTTCATTGAAGAGACATCAATATTATGGATTATTTGTGGATTATTGTGACGCTTTTATCAGTTCTTTGGACTCTCATTCTGATGGCACCCATTCACTGCAGAGGCTGTGAATGCTAAATTTCTCCAAATCTGTTCTGATATAGAAACAAACTCATCTACATCTTGAATAGCCTGAGGGTGAGTACATTATCAGCAAATTTTCATTTTTGGGTGAACTATTCCTTTAACACAAATCCCATCTGCACTCGTATGCATATATGCTAATAAATGTTCACAAAAGCTTTCAGAAAGGAGGTAGAAATAAAATGTTGCCTTGAGCGTGATTGCTCTACAATCACAAAAGTAACAGAAGGCAATGTAATAAGGGCACAGATTCAGTTAAGGAGAAGGCTGGAGGAAATGGCCTTGCTATGTTTCCTGTGCCAGGATTTCTCACCAATGACAGTGTGTGAGAAAACCTGACCTTTGTTTTACGAAAACATTGTGAGGTTGCTTCCTTAGCAAACGTTTATGCTAAGGCAATTGGCTCTCGTGGAAAAGTTTAGTTAACTTAAGAGTACTGTATAAATGTGTGTTTACATAAACATACTTAAGATTAACATTACAAAGCAAAGGTTTGTATATTCCCCAAAAGCACATGCGTAGCAAATAAATGAGCAAGGCTATTATGTGAATGTAAATGCAGAATATTGAAAACAACTGAATCACTGTGATCAATCTGTAGCTATAAAGGTGACTTGACCACACAACTGTATCTCCTAAGAAAAGCGAATAGACAGTGATTTGGCGAATTAGCTAAAAAAAAAAAGCTGCGCCCACATGTAATAGGATTCATGAGTAGTACAATGCAAAGAAGGCCTCAAAACGGATTTTCCCGACACATTAGGTCCATGTGCCAGTACAGTCAATCGATAACACTGGAGGATAATACTGGTGTAGTAATAATAGCAATATAGCGCTTAATTCTGTTCAAGTTTAAAATGCCTTACATGTTCAAATCAAAAAGACAGAAACGTATGTCTGTGGAATTATTCAAAATGCTGATTCTTTGACTCCTCCTCACACACAAACACGCATACACAAGTTAAAAAAGACTGTTTAGAGTTTTGCAGCGCTATCTGGTATAATCATACGCCACGTCTGACACGTCTTCATACTCTTCAGCATGTGCAGGGCAGAGTTGTAGTGTTTGACCCACCTAGCTGCCCCACTGCCATTAGCAGAATGTCTTTCTTTTCTTTATAAAAGCGCAGCTCCCGTCCTGCCAGACGGGCCTCTTCCAGCTCGCGCTCGGTGGCGGCCATCTCTCGATTGATGGTACCGGATAAAACGTGTTCTCGACTAACCCAGTCGGCGGCCATTTGTGTACGCATGTCATCGTCTAGCGCTCGGTGAGAGTAATGAGCAAGCACTTCCTGTTTACAAAAAAAAACTGATTGTTATACACACCATAGACAGGTCAGTGAAACATATTAATCGGCCAAATAAATAGTTACAAGAAACTAACAAGGGAATAATAATAAATAAAAAAGAAAAATGAATGAATATATATATATATATATATATATATGTTTTTTTTGTTCCAAAATGCAATCATATTTTAGTTTTCATGGACATTTTTGCCAGTGTTATTTTACTATTATTGAGATACTATTATAGTTGTTTTATTAATATTTTGAATTCATTTTAGTGACCTTTTCCATTTCCAAGTTTTAGCATTTGTTTGTTGTCTTTTTTTTTTTTTTATTTTTTTTTTTTTA
>JAFVLL020033785.1:26606-73819 GCA_021397915.2 Tor tambroides | reverse complement strand
CTCTCCATGCCTCCCTGGTGGTGGCATCTATGTTTAATGTGTGTATGTTTGTGTCCAGTTCGATGTTACATGTTCCCCTGTAGTGTAGTTTAATAAACATCCATATGTATTCACACTTGGTTGTCTGTGTCTGCCGCTCACAGGTCACTTTAACGTTCCGGTTTTGCTACATGCTCTATGAGCGATGTATTAGTAAGGAAAATAAATTTTTCGAGGCCAGAGAAATAATTTCCCTTAGAATCAATAGACGATTAAAACTGTCCGTACTGCGGACGAACAAATCATTTTATCGTACTATTAAGGCTACAGTTAATTCCTGAAGATGAATATATAATTGATAACAACTCGTCATGATTAATTATGTTCATCTCACTTTGAGCTAATTTGCTACACACTTGTAGTACACTTGAGTGTATAGTGTATGAAAGATGAGTTCAAGTGTGCTACAAGTGGTAACTAAATACATTTTTTTAAATGCAGAGATAGTATGTTAAAAGCACATTTTAGTTCATATTCACGGTGTTTTTTTTAAAAAAAATAGCACAGTTGAGTACACTTAGATGACCTTAAGTTTATCTTAAGAAGTACTAAATAATCATTTTTAGTATATTACGTACAAAATTAGTGCGCAAAAATAGAGCACTTTAAGTACATTATGGAAGTGCACTTGTTTTTCACCTGGGAATGCAAGTGCAGAGCTTGTCTAAAATGGCAGTTCAGTAGTACTCTTGTGAAAAAGAAGTGCACTTAATTGTATTGAATGTGCATTTGTAGTGTGTTTAAAATCTTAGAAGTGTATTTTTAAAAAGCATTCAATTGCCATGCTCCATTTGCTTTTCCACAGACATTAGTTTTAACCATTATACAAATAACTTAAGCACTAATAATTTAGGCACTGTTTTGCATTCAGCTCTTGTGAAAGAGTTACATGCTTAAGTGTACTAAATGTGCCCTTGTAGTGTACTTCAAATCTTAAAAGTATATTTGTGAACTGTACTTGCAGATAATATAATATGAATGAATAAAAGGCCACTTAAGTGACTTAAAGAGAGACACTTTCATGACTGTTTTTAAACACACTTAAGTACACTTGTAAAAAGTAACTTATGTAATAATGTCAAATTAAAGGTTTTGCTTTAAAGTACATTTTAAATCATGTTTTAATAATCTTTTGTCCTACTTAAGTGGGTAAAAAACACTTCAGTTTAGCTAATTGCATTGACATACATTTAAATAGAGTACATTTTTATTTAATTGCAATTAATATGCAGTGAAGTGTCTGAAAACATTACATTTAGTTCATATACTTCAATAATAAGTTTTCTTTTTAAGTAAAGGTCCATATTTCACATCTTCTGAAGTCATAGAATTGTTTTTATTTTTTATTTTTTGTGAGAAACAGACTGAAATTTCCCATCATTCACGGAAAAATCCTTTCCTTTAAGACTTTTAGGTCTTATTTAAAGTTCTTATTCATGATCACATCCAGTCGATGGGCTGTTCCAGGTTTAACACTAGTCTGGTTTATTCAGTTTGGAGAATAGAGAATGATCTGCTTTGGGCAGAGTATTGTGAGTGAATAATGACTTAAAATTGGATCTGTTCCTCACTCAAAGTCATCAAATTATGTTTTTGATTTTGTTTTTTTATGATGTTTCTTGAGCTAATCAGTCGCACTGAACTGCTACTGTTTGGAAAACAGCAGCTCAAAGACTCTTTCATGATTAATTCTGTGTTTCATAGAAGAAAAAAGTCATATGGGTATCAAACAACAAAAAGGCTATGTTTTTTGATTAACTAATCCGTTACAAGACTCGTTTTATGGAGTTTTGTCATTTCTGACAGGAAAAAGTGCACTGTAAAAGGATGTTTTAGTATCCTTTTCAAGTCTTGCGATCACGCTTAAGAAAAGAGAGAACGCCAAAGGTTTCGCCAAAAAACCTTTCTAAAACTACATGCTCGTTTCTGTGGGAATAAACTATCAGATGTTTTACTGTGAAAGGCATGGTGAATGATAATTCTGGGATGTGAGGAGATGGTTGAGCTCCTGCAGGGTAGGATGATGGAATAAAGTTGGAGAGACTCCATTTGTGTCTCCAGTGGAATCACAATCGGACTGCAGAGAGCCGACGTCAGCGAACACGCTCCATTCAGCTCTAACTGAGCAAAACCTGCATTCATATCTGAGAAGAAAGCCTTTCCGAATGCCGCGTCTCATTGCATTACATATGAAAACCAGAGGGATTTCATGGGATGGGAACAATTTCCCTTTCCCAGACTTATCCACAAACGTGGGCTTTAATTATTCAACATTAACACAGTTTTCTGTGGACATCAGCATTCAGCTCCGTATTGAGTTTCAAAAATATCCCCTTAAATTGAACAGTCTACAGAAAGTCTGATGTAAGCACAATATCCAGGAAATGTAAAGCATCGCTCACCTGGGGCCCGACGTGACCTTCAGAGCGGGAAAACCCAGAGCGACAGTCCGCAAACTGGACTATAAGTGCAGCAATGAATCTGAGCTTAGAACACATGCATTTGTTTCTTTATTCATTAATTTGTGTTGTTTATGAAGAAGAAAACATCACAAATTGACACTGATTTCTCTGATAACCGAGTCTTGATGAGGGACTATTTTCACACCAGAACACCCCATCAATACACTAGCAAACACTCAGAATATGACTGCAATCCTCAGCAGGCACTCCCAACCTCTCTTCAGCGTGACCTCAGCATGAAATGAAAATTCACATTTTTAAAACATTTTTTTTTTTCTTTTTCAAATGCATGAAACAAATCATTCATCCATGCAGGTTTCATTTTTAAAAATGTTAAAACTAAATGTTAGAAATGGATCTTCTCTCTGGTGATGTGTGCAGGATTTCACCAATCATTTAGTGCTATTAAGCTCCGCCCCTTCAAGCTCATACTCATCTGCATACATCTTCGAGAGCCACGCCCACATTCCAAAATCCAATCAACAACCGATTCATAGCAACAAGTCCCATCCAATATTTTTTTTTATTATTATTATTATTATTTTTCAGTGATCTGTAACACTCAGTTGTGTGTCACAATACTGAAGTTTCATTGCGACATTAACAAACTAGCATCCAGATCAGAGCACACAAGCCAAAAATTAAATCAATAAAATAAAATAAAATGAAGCAACACTAATGCTTGGAAGCCACCCTGAACAGCCTAGAAACTAACAACTATAGCTAACAAATATATGTTCTAAGAACATTATGCTAACGCTCCCATTAGGTTAAGAAAATGCTATTTCTGTTGTTCTATAAACATTCAAAATGTCCAGTTGACAGGAACATTTCATTTTATAATTTTGCAAATGTATGTTATTTATGAATATTCTTTGTATGTTCTGAAACAAGTAGCAACATTAAAAAAAAAAAAAACATTAGATGAATGTCAAACTAGAAAGACAACAGGAATAAAAATGTTCCATGCGCAATGTATGTTTTTGTGCCAACGTTTTGAGAATATTATTAAAGAACAGATAAAACTGAATGAACATTTTATTAACATTACTGTAAGAACTTTTACTCATAACTTTGAGAGAATCTTGGCAGAACAAAGTTCTGAGAATGTTCCCTTTTATCTGGGAAACTACATAGCAATACCCTAGCAACCACTCAGAAGATCTTGGCAGCCGCATAGCGACACCCTAGCAACCACATACCAATGTGCAAAAACACTCAGAACACCCTGGCAACTATTTATTGGTTGATTTTTTTAATGAGGGACAAGGAAAATTCTTTACCAGATTTTATTTTAATTTTCTATTACAAAAAAAAAGTGTGTGAGTGTCTGGTGATTCTGGTCAGTGTCAGGGCAGGTGTGTGTGTCCTCAGAGATGTACCCGCTCCATCTGTTCAGTGCACCTCCGAGTTTCACCTGACAGCTAATTAATAACCAGCTTACGAGCAGCAGGACCAACTCTCCAACACATGCCACCTAATGGCCACACATCCCTCGGCCCGGTCCAGCTCAACACCGTCCAGAGACAGAGCAGCACCGACCCGCTGGAGGATGGTGATCGATCGAAAAATATGGCTTCCCGATTCTGTGCTGCTCTGAAGACCCAGCAGAACTTCTGATGAATCCAAACTCGGCGACAACGAATCTGATTTGTATCAAAATTTGAGAAAACAAACCGTAGAAACATCCTCTTGGGCTCTTTGTTAACCTGTTGCCTTCGTGATAAATAGACGAGACATCAAGGGCATCGAGTATGAAATTAGCGTAAATAATTAACATATGCATATTGTCATCCAGAATTGTGGCACTACTGTGTTTAGCAGCAATAGATTCAATGAAAATAGATAAACAGACAGTACATGTCACCTGTGCCAGTATTTAATGCTGCTAAAAAATGGGGGAACCCAAAATGGATTTTGTTTGGCATTTGTTTTTAAAGAGTGAGCAGTCTCTGTTCATCGCTCTGGAAATTTACCCAACACTGATGACTTCTGCGTCTGAGAACCCCAGAGATATGAAAAAAGACTCTATTTGTTAACATTTGTCTTTGGGCAAGGCCTAAAAGATGTCAGAGGATCTGGAAAGTTGTTGCGAAGGAAGAGCAAGATTTCATTTTTTAAAGATTACAAAGAAAATACAATGTAAAAACATTCTGATTAATCATTCACACTAAAGCCAGAATCATGCACTACCAAATTAAACAGTAGCTTTAAAATTAAACTCATCTACTTGAGATGCGTTTTCTTGTCTTTATTTGCACATGTGATCTTGATGTTAGCCGAAGTAATGCAAAGTGGTCAGGTCACATTGCCTTCATATAGCAGTAATTGGATTGGATTACTGATTAAATGTAGGCAGCAATTAGTCATCTGTCCCGAATTCACAAAAATCTGACAGAAACAACAGTTTTAGTAGAGATTCTGAAAATGTTGCACCAAATCAGTGCAATACTCAAATATAACCACCATCTGACTCTCAACAATATGTTTTGTAATACAGTTTTTAAGTGTCTTTGTGTTATTTTTGGAGTTTTCTGTAAGTGCGTGTGTGTGTGTGGTTTTAGCCCCCATCTGTGCTCCAGGCTGCAGTAGACAGGTGGAGGGTTACAGATTTACCTGAAGGCTCCTCAGAGGAAACACACTGCAAAGAATCGCAGCAGAGGAAATTCATTGCATCAGTCTGTCCAAACTCTCAAATAAAGCTCAGAAACTGAGAGCTGAATGACAGATAACGAGGCGTGTAGGTGTTGCAGGAAACTTGGATAAACAGGAGAAATGCAGAGAGCACAGATTCTTCTCGAGAATTCACTGTGAGGAGACGGTCCAGGGCTGAGGTCACAGGGTGAAGCGTGGGGTCACAGGGTCAAAATAAGGGTCATTGCAATAGATAGGGTCATAAGGTGAAGAAAGCAGAAAAGGAAGGAGAGTCCGAGGAGTTAAAGTATGGAGTCACAGGGATTGATCACAAAGCGAAGGATGGAGTCATAGGGTAAAGGTAGATGTCAAAGGTCAAAAAAGTGGGGTCTCAGGGTAAAGGCTGTGGTCAAAGGTCAAAAAGACAGGTCACAGTGCAAAAGGTGAGGTCACAAGGCGAAGTCAGCGGTCAAAGGCCACAAAAAGGGTGAAAAAACGTGGATGCGGTCCCAGATGAAGGGTGGGTCAAAGGCAGGGGTCACAAGGCAAAAAAGAGACTCACAGGGGAATGATGAGGTCAAAGGTCAAAAGGACATGTCAGAGCAAATGATGGGGTCACAGAAAGTGAAGGATGAGGTCACAGGGCAAATGTGGTGGTCAAAGGTGAAAAAGAGGGGTCACATGGAAAAAGAAGCAAATGATGGGGTCACAGATGAAGGGTGTACAAGAGAGAGGTGTAGGGTCAAAGGCAAGGGTGACAGGGCAAAGGCAGTTGTTAAAGGTCAAAAAGAGGGGTCACAAAGCAAAAGATAGTCACAAATAAAAGAGAATCCTTTAAAACATAAAATTGCTTACCTCAAGCTCTTATCCCTTCCTCTTTCACTGCTTCCACTTTTTTTCAGCACAAATAAAAACTACAACTGCTAAAGTGTGATTCATTATGCTCTTTTTGTTTACCACTAGCACATGCTGGTGACGTTTTATTCTTCTATAGAAGAATAGGTGTCATCATCGTACAGTCTACATGCATGTCGTACCCAAGTTTATTAGAGCCATGTCACACAGTGTGATCTGCAGTGATCTTATAGGATTCTTAAAATCGTGCAGTCTGTAGAAGACTTTTAGATCTTTCGAATCAAACATAACTGAATCAACTCATTCTTTGGGACCTCAGTAAAGACTTCAAGACATCAAATGGGTGTGTCAGATAAGTGAGACCATGTGCAATTTTGGGGGGATCCAGGACCAAGGTTGGGAACCATTACCCTCATCGGACACACCCAATTCAAGCCATGCAGTCTCTACTAATAATCTGGTGAGTTGAATCAGGTGTTAGATAATGGAGACATCATCAGGGTTGAGAAGCGCTACCCTCGTAGAACAGGTTAGTCTCTGCAAAAACACCAGTTTTAGTCCCACAAAGGTATCCCAGGCTGTCAAGTGGTACTGGGTAAGTCTGTGGATATTCACACAGCTAGCATGTGGTCTTAATGCCCTAAAACTGTTGAAGGTTTGAGGGCTGAAAACCAACCAGAGCCTGAGATGCAGCAGAGGTTGGCCTCCTGCATCCCAAAGCAACCTGTATTTGACCCTGTGTGAGGTCTAAGGAAGAAATCCTGTGCAGTTGACCTGTGAGTTACAGAAAGCACACTGAGAAGATCATGTGAAAGTGTTGGGGGGGGGATTCTCATGTGCTGTTCTACTGTATATTTTATGCCAGTTGAGGATTTTTGAAAATAATCGCTGCGCTGTTTTGTGACTTCCCTTAATTAATTGCATTTCTTAATCCTCAGTTTAGTCTTGACGTTGCCTTTAGATTTTGAGTTGAGTTCAGTTGCATGTTCTCTTTCTTCTTTTTTTCACATTGTGAATAGGGACTATTTTTGTTGACTGTGATGCTGGCAGATCTATTCTTTGTTTCCCTAGTGTAACCAGCCTACAGTTATCCTCGGGAACATCGAGTGGCAACTCGGCAACAGCACTGCTGCCAGAGTCATGGACTGAAGACTTCATATTGAAAAGAAAACTGGGCGCTCTCTTACTGAGATTAATCTGCTTTCCTTGGTCCTGGTAATCCTTCTGAAAAAAAGAAGTGGTACACTTTAGCATACTTTACAAAAAAGAAAAGAAAATAAATATGTGAATGTTTTTGGACACATAATTGCTTGTTGATTGAAACTAAATCAAAATGCATTATAGTTTAAATTTGATCCACTAAATATTGGGACCCTGAAGACTTGATTATCTGCGACGCAGTTCCTTCACAAGGTTGTGCATTAAAACGTAGATGATATACGCACCATTACTGATTTACTCCTTTGCTCATTTGATTTGTTTCTTGTTCATCTTTGTTGTAGCTGTTTTAAGGTATAATGATATTATGCATAATGATATGTTAAACATCTGTAATATATATACTGCAACGACACCACTGACTGGTTAGACATTTGGTTTACATTTGTACAGATTTAGTGGCAGTTCCAGTAAGTGAATAAAGTGAGCAGCTAATTCTCGTGGGTGCATTTTGGGACTTTCTCGCATTGGAATGATTTGAGGACAGACGGGACAATCCAGTCATGGCCAACAGTCTGGGCGGTGTACTTCTGAAGAGAACGAACAAGCCGAGACGCTGAGACTGATAGCGTGGTGGATTTTTTTAGTTGCAGCTTTGGCAATACATACTTTAATTTTAGGTTTCACTCCACCTTTAGTCCTCCGTCTAAACCAGCATTCCCCCTTGAGTGTCTGTAGAGCTGAATCTCTGAGTGAGGTACAAAACAGAGCCTGAAGCTCTTTTTCAGGGAAAGGAGCTGCTTAGAAAATGTTGATCATGAACCTCAGGTCAACTAAATATTTTATGAGCTTTTATACTTTACATTTTTTTCATAAGAGGTTTTTTTTTTTTTCTCCTCAAACTACAGTTTTGGTTGTCTAAATTGACAACCTTGACTTTTATGGTCATTTCTTGGTCATCGGTGTATGTGTTATTTCATGTTAGAGTTAAATTGCCATGCTTCTCTTCTGATACACATTAGTTTTAACCATTACCCAAATAGTTAATTTAGGCACTGTTTTGCAATCAGCTCTTGTGAAAAGTTACATGCTTAATTGTACTGAATGTGCACTTGTAGTGTACTTAAAATCTTAAAAGTATATTTATAAACTGTACTTGCAGATAATATTAATATGAATGAAATAAAAGGCTACTTAAGTGACTTAAAGAAAGGTGCTTTCATGAAGTACACTTTTAAAAAGTGCACTGTGATGTCAAATAAATAGCCTAGTTTTACATTTTAAATCACTGTTTTAATGTTTTCTCAAGGTTTAAAAAAGTACAATTATTTTAGTGTTTAACACACTGTAAAAAGTGATAAGTTGACTTAACTTAATCACTCCAAAAAGTGATAAGTTGACTTAACTTAAAAAAAAACTGAGGAAACCCCTTGCCTTAAAATTTTTAAGTAAATGATAATTAAAAAAAATAAGTTAAGTGAATTGTCAAGTTCAAGTTAAGTCAACTTATCACTTTTTACAGTGCATACTAAATCATCCAGTATGTGAAGCTAATCTATTGTATATGCATTTAAATGTATTTAATTTATAAGACAGACGTTTCAATAGAAATGACAGCGTTTACTTGATCATAAATGCTTGTCAGTACATTGTGCAGTACTTTAACCATATTCAAATACAATAGAAGTAATTATGAAATTACATATATGTCAAAAACACTTTAAAAGAGCTGCTTAGAAAGTGTTGATCGTGAACCTCAGAAGGTCAGCTAAATCTTTTATGAGCTTTTATATTTTACATTTGTTTTATATGAGGTTTGGATTTTTTTAAACTACAGTTTGGGACTTGTCTGAATTGACAACCTTGCATTTATGATTGTGATATTTTATTGTGTAACAGGTTTAAGCTATCACTCAGAAGAAGTCTATTTGGCATCAAAGAACATACAGGATTTTCTCCTCCAATGTTCCCCATCAAAACCACTGTACATCCAAAACAAACTTTAGATGGAGAGACTGATATCCAAATCAGACAGATTTCTGATTGAACCCACTGATCAACACTATATTCACAGTACTGGCTGCTCTTCTTTGTATAATCTCTATATGTTTGTTCAGTGCATCTGATCAAACATCTGAGAGGAAATCCTGAATAACCCTCAGATTTATTTACTCAATCAATGGTAACATGCATTGCTTAGCTCGGGTTCCAACTATTGTTTTTTAATAATATCTCAGCTCAGATAAGAATATGATGTGTAAAAGCAGAGCAATGGGTCAGGACGAGCCGCCTCTCAAAGCCAAGAGAAAGAGCATGACGGCGTCTCGGAGAGAGCAGGAGAAGGCTGGGAATATAAATGTTTAGTTGAGAAGCGTTCAGCATGTGAAGCCTCCACAATTAAGACTGAGTGGAAGCCGCTAGAATCCTGATGGCGCTTCAGAGCGCAGGTGTTTGTTCAGTATTCACAGAACGCTGCCACAGAAACAGACAGACTTCTAAGCATTAAGTCATTAGAGATTTTAGTTGGCAAGCGACTAATGGTTGCTAGACAAACTTCACAGAATGTCATTTAACAATGTGGATATTTTCAGATGCAAAGTACGTCGGCAGCAGATCAGGTGTTTGCTGGCAACTGCTGCTACCTCTGGGAGCAAAACTTTGTCAGTGAAGTAAAGCAGAGTGTTTTCCCAGTGATTTGACTGAAATGACTTGCTCCTCTTCTGATACACGGTTGCTTTTCACTGACGTCACTTAAGCAGCACAGATTTCAGTGTCAACCATTAGCCAAAAAGCTAATTTAGGCACTGTTTTAGCAAATTGTCAGCCCTTGTGAAAAAACGTGTGCTTGATTGTATTAACTGTGCACTAGTAGTGTACTTCAAATCTTTAAGTGTAAAAAAAAACTGCATTTGCAGATAAAAGTGTACTTAAGTGTGTTTAAAAACATAGTCATGAAAGTGTCTCTCTTTAAGTGGCCTTTTATTTCACTAATATTCAGTCAGATAAAAGGCCACTTAAGTGACTTAAAGAGAGGCACTTTCATGACTGTGTTTCTAAACACACTTAAGTACACTTTTAAAAAGTGACCTTTGTAATGTCAGGTTTACTTAAAAGTACATTTTAAATCATTATGATTTAAGTATATTTTGCCATGCATAAAGAAGTACACTTATTTTGATGTGTTGACTAAAAGCTCATGTAAAGTACTTGATTATCATTTTAATTTTACGTTTAAAGTTAATATATTTTAAATGCACTAAATTGCACTAAACTTACAAATATATTTACATACATGACACACAAGTTTCAACAGAAATTACATTAAAGTGCCCTTTAGGTCATCATAAACGCATGTCAGCAGTACTTTAACCATATTTCAAAGTTAAAGTACTGCTTAACCATATTTTAAATTACATTTAAAGATGTACTTAAGTCTTACTTAAGTGGTTCAAACAAGTAACTGCACTTAGCTAATGTACATACAATTAACATGCAAGTTAGTGTGAACTCATTACATCCAGTTTACACTTAAGTATATTCTGTTAAAGCATATTATAATAAGTACTGTATTTAAAAGTATGCTAAAGTGTGCTTCTGTTTTCACGCTCTGTCTTCATCCTCGATCATGTTTCACTCTGAAGTGCATCACATTAAGGAAGTTCAGTGGCTAGCGAACAGGGTTTCATGTTAACTTTCAACCTGCTGTCTATAGTAGCTGATATCCTGCAGACGTCAGTGATTATAAATAACACAAATGACTGAAACATTAAAGTCTTCTGCTGATTTCAGGTGCAGTTCTCGTGAGTGTGCTGTTTCGGATCGGCTCCTTGTTAACAAGCTGAGATTGCGAGCTGGAGTTGCACCAGTTAGAATTTTAACGCAAATAATAAGCCGAGATGACGATGACAAAGGAGAGAGAAACCCAGCAGTGGTTTATTAAATTCGTGCAGTTGAATATTTCCCTTCTTACGCGTGACCCAGATTCAAGACGCAAAGAGGCATTTTAGAGGAGTTTTACAGGTCTGTATCCAGATGAGTAAGAAGAGGGGACAGAAGCAGAGGATGATGGGATCCAGGCGCTTTGTCTGCTGTTTGTTCAGGAGCTGCTGCCCTGCAGCCAAACGCAGCCCATCTTCAGCATGCGAAACACTGTAACTGTATTTCTCTCTCCTTCCTGAGCTCTTTCTAAATTTAAACCGGCCCTTGCAGTCGTGTTTGAGTTGTAGAGCAGTGAATAAAGGCAAACGAGCCGCGCTGGAATCAGATGTTCACTTCCTGGACTCGCATATTCAATTAAAACTCTTTGTCGGGGCCCCTTTTTTATAATAAGACTCTGACTCACATTCAAACACAATATAATGCACACGTCATTAATAGAGAGAGAAATGAGCCGTCTCTCTGTTTGTCTGACATTATTCTGCTCTCTCTTCAGACACTAACCGTAAGTGACATGTCCGTCTGTGTATGTCTTACCAGCTGACCTGAAGAGTCACACACACACACACACACTGTGCTCTTCTGCAGGTGTGAGAGATGAAAACTGCCTTTTCATTGTTTTCTATTTTAGACGCTGCTGAATCTTGGCCTGATCTGTGAAACACAATGAGAAGCGTCACAATCTCAGCTCTGAGTGTGTCTTAAACCACAGAATGATTACTAAATACTTAAAGATGCACAACTTCTGGTACATGTCTAAAATCATAGTGATACACTGACATTTTTGTTAGAGTTCTCCCGGCTAACAGGAAACATTCTGGAAAGGTTCTCTCAATGTTTTATGTAACATTAATAGAATGTTTGTTCAATGTTATCTCTATAAGAATGTTCTCAAAACGTTAGCATTGAAACATTGTAACACTTTACTTAAAGCCTTTATGTATAATGCATTACAAAGATAGTTTTAATTCATTAATTATGCCTTGTAATACACCTTATAATGCATTGTACAATCTAATGGATAATTGTAAACATAGTTAATACATTATAACACTCATCAATTCATTGTTACACTATGCATTTCACATTTGGTTATAGTTATTTACAACAAGATGTGATGTATTACAACGCACATTATGAATACTTATCATAGCCTTTAATAACCCTTTATAATGTATTATTCATAAAGGGTTTAAGTAAAGTGTTACCAAAAACACTATTTATACATTGTTCATGGACCATTCTTTAAAACTATTTAGTTGGATGTTCATCTAACATTTTTTTTTAATGTTTCAGAACATTGAGAGAAGATTCAAAAGTAATGTTTCCATAATCAGCACTGGGGAAATATACTTTTAAAAGTAATGCATTACAATATTGCATTACTCCCTAAAAATGTAACTAATTGTGTTACTTAGTTACTTTTTATGGAAAGTAATGTGCTATGTTACTTTGCGTTACGTTTTCTCTTTAGGGCTGAAAGAAAGAAAGAAAGAAAGAAAGAAAGAAAGAAAATAAGAAAGAACAACTTTGTTCATTAGGATGGTTGCATTGGATCATCAAAGGTCAGGAGCAAAGACATTGGTTAATAAAATGAGATTTTTTATTACTCTGCTATTTAACATTTAATTATAGAAGGTTTGCATCATATTCTGAGTTTGCAATGCACTGTTTTTTATTCGTTTTGAGGAATAGGCTACTCAATCTTTTTTTTTTTTTTTTTTTTTTTTGCGAGTGAGATTTATTCCAGAACTACAGTAACATCTTACTCCGATTTCTCTAAACATGAGGACAAGACATCTGTCAGTCAATAATGTGAAAACAAAGTAACTGGCGTTATTTATTTATAAAAAGCAACTCAGATTTCCTTGTAAATTAAAAAGTAATGCTACTTTACGAAGTAATCTGATTATGTAACTCGCGTAACGCGTTACCCCCATAAATAATGCAATGGAATGTTCCCTTAACGTATGTATAAACAATATAAAAAAAGATGACATTTTGTTCAGAGAACAACAGAAATAAGAGTTTTTAGTGTCCTGCAAGCCTTAGTAATCATTAAGTTTTGAAATGAACAGTCGCTGTGAGGCGATGATAAATCTGAAGATCATGTGAATCAGATCTTCGGCCATCCGGCGGCGCGCGGCGGAACTGCAAGCGCGCGTGTCAGTCTCTCTCGGGCGCGCGCACAGAGAGTCAGGTATCTCCTCTCCGCGTGCGCGTGTTTCTCTGTGATGCTCGCGGGCGTCGGACGCGCGGATGGTCGCGGCTGATTGTCAGTGTGTGGAATAAGACGCTCTTCATCCTCATCCTCATCTTCATCCTCCTCATCGCGGCTGTTTCTGGCTGGAGTGACAGAAAGACATAAAACCTTCCTCGGGATCCTCAGCGCACCTCTGAAGGCTTTTGGGTGAGTCTTCATCCTGCTCTTCATCTTCATCAGCATCTTCATCTTCCTCGTGCTCTACTGATGACTGTGTGTTTCTCTCCTGTGTTTCAGTCAATGGTTTGTGATCTTCAGCGTTTGGAGTAAGTACAGATACTTTCACTCTCTCTAAGTGTGTGTGTGTGATCGGGACATTGTGCACAAACTCTCAGTGTGTGTGTGTGTGTGTGTGTGTGAAAGAGACAGAGATATGAGCTCAGACACTTGAGTGTGTTCTGTCAGGAGTGTGTGTGTGATCGGGACATTTGTGCAGAAACTCTCAGTGTGTGTGTGTGTGTGAGCGAGAGAGATATGAGCTCAGACACTTGAGTGTGTTCTGTCAGGAGTGTGTGTGTTTCAGGTTTGTTGTGGGATTTTTGTCTCTTATGATGATGATGATGATAAAATGTCAGAAAAGCTGTAGTGAGACAAATCAGCCGCTGTGAGTGTGAGTTGAGCACAAACTTACATCTGTGATTCTGTGAGGAGTGTATCGTGTGTGAGTGTGTGTGTGTGTGTCTGTCTGTCTGTGTGTGTGAGGGTGTGTGTGTCTGTTCTAGGTCAGTGGTGCTGCTGCGGTTGGTCATGGGATTTCTGGGTCTCTGATGATGATGAGAAAGAAAAAAAGTCTGATCAGGCAGAAAAGCTTTGGTGGGACACAAACTCCAAGTGTGTGTGTGTGTGTGTGTGTGTGTGTGTGATATGAGCTCAGACTCTTGAGTGTGTTCTGTCAGGAGTGTGTGTGTGCGTGTTTAGCTATAATTTGGGACAAATTTGTCTCCAGAAGTGAGATAAATCTGTCAGAACCTCCTCCTGGGGACGTTCTCATTTGGATGATCATCATACTGTACTTACATTATTTATTTATTTGAAATTCTAAAAATGCACGACTTTAGTTCTTAGTATTTAGTTCCATAAATCATTACGATCTTCATTAGAATGGCCAGAGGTTTGATGAAATGTTTGCATAAATAACAGCGTGTGTTTGATGGAGTTTGTGGTCATCCTGAACTCTTGAGGATGCTTTTTGCTGATCTCAGTCGAATCTGTCAGTGTCTCGTTTGCTTTGTGATGTGAATTCATTATTTCTGTTCACATTAATGACTCTGAGCGCAATCAGCAAACACTCTTAATTAAAGACAGCTGCTCCACACCTTCATCTTCATCTTCATCAGGACTGTGATTGATGCTGTGTTTGTCATTTTCTCTTCTGTGTTGTTGTGAGCATCTGTCTGTCTGTCTGTGCTGTAGATGATCCGTTTTCTCTGAGGCTCCGGTTTGATGGGTTTTTTTTTTTGTATCAGTAAAGCGGTGGCTTACAGAACAGTGGGATTTGGGACTGTGTGTGTGTGTGTGTGTGTGTGTGTCTCATTCATTGCGAGGGCTGTGATTACTGGCGGAGCGGCGTTGGGCTCGTGGATCGGGATAAGGCATGTTCTCTTCATGGATAACGCCCACAGCTCTCCGCTCGAAGCGCTGGGCTGTTTAAAGCTTGAAGCGGAAAGATAAAATCTCAAATGGAAAATGTTTTTAGGAGAAGAGTTGCTAACAGCTCAAATCTTCATGCAAACGGCGAGAAGGTTGATGTTTCTCTCTGACTGAGTTTGAGATGTGCAGTGTTTGTGAAAGTCACAGCTGAATCTGCTAACATCTCTTTAAATGTGTTTAATAACACGTGCGGTGACATGAAAGCGTTCGAGCTCAATTTGTTCTGACTGTTAAAACGCCACAGCCTGAATATTTCTCAGTGTGTGTGTGTTACTCTCATACCGCACACTTATTTTGTGCAGTTATGTCATTCTGTTGAGCAGCAGCCTCTCACACACACACACACACACACACACACACACACAGTGTTTATACTGGGATGTAGTGACAGGTGATTTGACCTACTTGCTGTTTGACGTCTTCAGGAGCTTCACTTCCATCATAAATATGTATGTGTGTGTTTCTGTTTCTCTGTGGAGTGTAAATGAGCAGCTGATATGAAATACATTTGAGTAGCTCACACATTGGTGCAACAACAGAACTAAACGCCATCTAAAACATTAGCATTTTCTTTATTTTCTTTTAATATTTTATGATTATTCATGTAGATTACCTTTGCATGGAATAGTTGCACTTTTAAAATTAATGTCACACAGCTGACATGTAAAAAGGAAAAGGTAATTAAAATGGTGCAAAACAAAACTTACACACACATTTTTTCCCCTTATACATTAATTTGGATTTAAACCTAAAATCTTGATATTATTATTTTTTAATAGCATTTAATTGGCTATTAATATATATATATATATATATATATATATATATATATATATATATATGCATGTTTTTCCCCACACCTGACACATATGTATTACACACTTAAATGTTAGATTTTTGCAAAAATGGTTCTTATCAGGGCTGAATGATAAAATAAAGAAATAAATAAATAACAAATAAAAATAATAAAAAAAGTTAAATAATTAAATTGATCATGCATATTAATATTTGCTGAAAAAAATATAAATCAGTATTTGTCAAAGACAGTTCATTATTGTGGCAGACAAGTAAATCACTGAACCGACAAATAGTGTGTTTAGAAGACAAAACATTATTTTTTTTCCCCAAAGCATAATTGTTTTTGCTTGTTTATATATTATTGCATTTGAAATTGCATTTGTCAGTAAATAAATGAAATAATTAGGAAAAAATAGAATTAGAAAAACAAATAACATGCATTACTTATTTGAAAAGAGTTTGTCGTGAATTATGGGAATTTAATGAAGTTCTAAATGTAGTCCTGTCAATCATCCTCACAAGCGTATATAAGCAGCAGTCATTAGGCCACGCCAGCGATGGCTTTTCCAGCGTCCCTCCAGCACCCCGTCTCTATTCTAAGCCACAGCACCTCATTCTATCCAATTCTGTAGCCTGGGGTGTTTGCTCAGAGCTGGATCCGGATCACGGGACTGAGCCCCTCCTTCATGAACAGCGAGCCACATTTGTCAGGACAGGATGAGCAGATGAACCTGAGAAACAAGCAATGGGTTTCTTGCTCCCTGCGTCATCTGATGACGTCATGCACGTCTTCCCCAGCGCTGCTGACCTGTGTGCATCTATCACTTAATTATGAGCTTTATTATCAGTGCTGAGTTGTATCATCGTTAATGTTATTTTTTCCTGTTGGTTTTCATTGTCAGCAGCTAAGCTGCATCTGCTGTGGCAGTATGAATGTACTGTTATTTGTCATGCTAATAAAGCACATTAAAACTGAAACGGGGGGGTGGAGGTGGACGGCAGGCTGGTCTCACTGTGTGATCGACCATCTGCTCTCCTCGACTCGACTCGCAGAGGGAAATAATGAGGAATGAGCAATAGAAAGAAACAAGGATGAACAACGAGGAAATCAGAAACTGTGTGAGGACGGCAGGGACGGATAGTCATGTTTCCGTTCACCTGCTCCACCTTTGCTCTGATGAGACTAATTAAACACAACTGCTACCTCTCTCTCTCTCTCTCTCTTTCTCTCTCTGTGTGTCTCTCTCTCTCCTATGACACACCAACATCCTGTCCATATGTTCTCTACTCTCCACACATGCTCCCCAGCGGAGATAACTCCACCCACTGGCTAAGATGACTCCACCCATCCCATGAAATAACTCCACACTGTGCGATGACTCAGATGCAGCAGAGTGAGATAATCTTGGCCAGCTCTTCCTCACTGGAGTGCAAGAGCTAGAGTCCCAATGGGTTGTGTGATTATGTGAAGTTTGGCGTAGTTTGACTACGAACAAGTTTGAGGAAACACACATGATCTTTTGGTGTCATCAGTGCTCAGGGGGTTTGGGTTCAGAGCAGATCCCATGAGCTTTATTCATGAGTATCCTCTGGCAAAATCAGTCCTGTTCTCACTATGGAGGAAATAGACAGGATAAGATATGAAGAGATAGAGGCCTGTATCCGGACAGATACAGATATTAGGCAGGAATGATTGTCTGTAGGAGACACTGAGTTTGGATCAACCTGTGACTCTTCATTTCAGCAAACCTGTGTGAGAGACACTGCCACTGTCCATTAGTCTGGACACCGGTCTCCTCCACAGACTCTTCCTCCAGAGGGTCTAGGTCAGGCCTAGACTTGTTCGTTCTATGTTTACCACTCAGGTGAACTGCCAGTATAAAGGATGTCTCAAGTTGTAGGTATCAAATTGTTATCTTCAAAGATCCCATTTTGGCTCGGGTAAAGTTAGTTAGTCTGTTGCTTGTCTAATCTGATTTGGTCAAGTAGCGACCCAAGAGTGCTGATATTTATCCTAGCAGCACTGGTTGTATGTCTCCACTTTGTCAGCCTTCACATTGTTCCAGATCAGACAATAGCCGGGTTTGCATCCAAAGTTGAGAATTTAACTTGTGCATAAAATTGGAATGTCGGATAAAACGTTTGCGAATAAGCACTGTTTCCATGCACCGATTTAAAGAGAATAAAATCCTGATAAACTGGCACTAAATATTACTAAGAAAAGTGGGAGAAGCCACTGAATATAGTAATTTTCATATATAATAAATTACTTGTGCCTCAGAGTGAGCAGACAGAGCACAATAAATGTGGTCATTGCTTTCAGAGGTGGATGCCTGCTGTTTGGGAAGGCAGTTCAATTACACAGAAATACTTTGGCGACAGACTTTGCTGGGACATTTCAGAATTACCAAAACAGTCAGTTTATGCCATCCCATCATGCAAATCACATGACTTTTTCGATGCGCATGGAGGAATTTATTCAGCATATGCATTTCCATCTTCAATTAAAATGCGTTTCCATCAATTTGACGTTGACTTAATGTTGGATTTTGGTTAGACAACCTAAAATAACAAATAATAACGTCAGCTGACATCAGTATTGGACATCAAATTGATATTGCCATTAGATGTTGAATTTATTGAATTTTGGTCACCCAACGTCGCAACCAAAATTTAACCAAATATCAATGTTATGACATTTTGTACCTGCTGGGACCTCAAGCGAGCGTAAAAACGTTTTTGTGAAAAAAAAAAGTTTTTTTTAAGTTGGCATTGCCTTCACTATAAAATGAATCCCTGGAAAACTAATTTAGCTACTTTTAATGGGTCACAGCCATGTATCATTTCAAATTTCATTTAATTCTAATTTAACACAATCTTGTCGGTTAATAATGGCTTAACGACCGTCGGTTGTCGGTTAGGAGAAATAAAATAACCGAAATGAACATTTCCTAATAAAAGTTAATCAGAAAAATAATGATAATACAACTGCGCCTGTTTATGAATATTGCTTGATGATCAAGTATCTAAATAGTCTATAGCAAAGTACAAAAAAAAAAAAAAACTCATGACACTTAAAAATAACTTTATGCAGGGCTATACAATTTAATAATAGGCTATATAATAAAGTTTTGTTTCAAATGGATGAACCACAGGCTGCTAGCCTATATAATTTATGCAACAGGTGAAATTATGTATGGAAACAGCGATACACCAAAATTTATGCGACAATTCAGGTTTTTTAGGGATGACATCATCACGCACACCATTTTATCGGGAAAAGGCCAGTTGGATGGAAACAGGTTGTAGACAACAAATTTCGAAAAGTTTTTTTTTTTACGCATATTCTTTTTGTCGATAACAAAATAGCACAAAAACTGGATAGAAACTTGGCTAATGTTTCCTCTGACTCTATGATCACTTGGGACCTGTCCCAAGCGGCACACTGCACATGCACTTGCGATCTTGTGTACTTGACCGCCACAGACCCGTGTCCAATAGGTGCACAAGACTGTAGAGCAGTGGTTCCCAACCACATTCCTGGAGACATTTTGCATCTCTCCTTTGTCTGACACACCAATTTCAGGTCTTGGAGTCTTTGCTAATGAGCTGCTGATCCGAGTCAGGTGTGTTGGATTATGGAGACATGGGAAGCATGCAGTGTTGTGGGGTCCGGGAATGTGGTTGGGAACCCCTGCCATAGAGTCTCCTATTTGTCATTGTAGGACTCAAAAGGGTGCTCATATGCACCCTCTTTCCTGGGCTCTATGCACCCTCAATGCACACTTCTGCCAAGCCCATAGTGTGACAACATCTACCTGACAATCAAAGCTCCTAAAAAGTGAAAATGTGGGTTGCAAGGACTTAAGGTTTCATTTGGGACAGGGTTTCTATCACTAGTGATTGGTGAGCAGGAATCAAAAAACCTAGAGTAAATCTGAGTGATACAGAGTGCTATGAGCGGGAAGGGGAGCCTCTGTGGTCTGTTTGTTGCTTAGCGACACAAAACTTGGTGCTTTCTGTCTCAATATTTAAGTACTCTATATGAATTATTTGTCTATATAACTGTTACATAAAAGGCTAAACCAAATCTTGCAACGGTGATGTCTCCCATGCTCGCTTTTTGCAGGAAACCAAAAACAATCTTCTGATTACCATCTCAGAGCTTCATGTTGGCATCAGACAGCGAGTCAGCTCAATTCTGAGACACAGCCCCACTAACAGACTGGTAAAACTTATGAAGCATCTTGCGGCACACATGGAATGACCTGAGCTGTCACTTGTGCTACTCCCCACCTGCTCAGACACACACGTCTGCAGTCACACAATCTGTGGTCTGCCTGTCAGGCAGCATGTGATTCGTCAGATCATGGAAGTGTCCACCTGCATCTCTTTCTGCAGAAGTCAAACAACAGTCCTCACAGTTTTGTCACCATGTCCAGGTGACAATTTTGGCAGCATTTAGATGACAGACAATCCAGCTTGATTCTGGGCTCCAATAGGAGATTTTGGTGGAATAGAACAGAGGCGTAAAGATATGAAGAGTCAGTGGTACTAGTCCTCCATCATTAGGGATGGAGGTGGACACTTTTTGGCACCAAGACCAGATGTTTTAGGGACTCTCATCAGACAGAGACTCACATTAAACAGGTGAGGGGATAGATGTCATCTGGTTCTGAGCTCCTAATGGAGACTCTTTATTCCCTTGTTCACCTGCTCTGCTGCGATGTTTGTTTAGTGTAGTTCCACTTTGGGTCTCATGGTTTAGTTTGGTTTGCTTCTGCAGTCAAACTTGTTAAATAAATAGTTCAGCTTGGTGGGTATTTCTGATTGCACCTATGCAAGAACTTGCTCAGCCAGTGATCGGCCTTACCTTATCCTGTGCAGCTTGTATTCTACTCTACCTCTGGAGGCCTTGATTTTTTATCTTCCAGTTTACCTACCTTTGCTTTCACTTAAGCTTCTCTCCATGCCCCCTCCTAAAGGCTCTCTGCTTATTCAGTAGAGCTTTCGAGTTGCTGGCAGTGACAACGTATGTTATGTAGACTCTCAGAATAAATGTGCAAAAATTGTACCTTTAGAAGTACAAAACCTTGTCACTGGGGCAGTACCCTCAAAGGCATATCTTTGTACCATGTTTACCCATAAAGGTTCAAAATAGTACCATAAAGCCCAAAGTAGGCTACACTTTTGTACGTGTGCACTAGTGTATGCGTACAGTCAAAAGCGTAGCTTTTCAAAGTATACTCCATTTGATTGCGTGCAGGAATGCAGGTGGTTGACACATGCTCTAGATGGTTTCATCTTTGTCCAGAGTCTGATGTATTTTTTTAAGTCCCCCTGTAGTCAAAAATGTTATCCCATAAAACTCATGCTTGATCATCAAAATTGAATGTAACTCTACACCCTTGCCTCATTTACTATATGCAGATCTATGAATATGCAAATTACTGTAGCCTTGCCTCCACTCAGTCACACAAGCCAGGGCCTCCTGATCCACTTACTGAACTCACTATAGTAAACGCGATACACAGATAATGACTGATAAAACTATGTTTTTACTAGCGGACAACTACAGTAGATACTGTAACATTCGTTAAAGTTACTTACTTGATGTTATGTCCTCAAAATGCCTTGAAGACTCGAATGCAGGCAAGTTTGTGATTCTAATTTGCGCCTTCTAATTTGCCTTTGGGAAAGTTTTAAGGAGAAAATACTCAGCAATGGTGTTGATTAATGGATTGGCACATGGTTTGTCTGAAAGCATATTAAAAACAGCACATAGACAAATAAACAACATGAAAAAACAACAACTTGATTTTCACTACAGGGGGACTTTAAGTCATGACCAATAGAAATGTCTTTGTACTCTTTTAAACTGAAGTTGCTGTTATGTCATAACCCTCTCACACAAGTGCTTGTCAAAGCAGCCGTCTTTGGTTGTTGCACTCTCTGCTATTTTGTTGTTGTTCTTCCGACTCTTTAGTTTCGTTTTCTACTGTGAAACAGCGGCCTGGACCAGTGCTGCCTCCTTCTGGAACAACTGAATATTGCTAAACCAAGTCAGTGCACTTTCATATAAAGTATGCGCGGTTTCAAAAATAGGATTGGGCGTGCAGTTTTGGTGACGAAATCTGCGACATGCGCACTGTACGTTGACCCTTGTGTATGCGTAAAACCTGAAGCATACTTTGGGGTTAAGGGTAAATAATGCTACTCTAAGAAACTAGTATGCACCTTTTAGGGATAGGCAAGGTACAAAGTTGTCCCTTCAAGGGTACCACCCTAGAGGAAAGCTGTTGTACCTCGAAAGGTACAATTTTTGCATGGCGCAGAAACAGTCTACTCATTAAGTTCCTCATAGTCACAAGATTGTTAACTGTATGTTTAGACGCTGACTGAAGCAAAAAATGAGTACAGAATAGAATATATCTTCTGGTAGACTGCAGTGAGGAAACTGGTGGAAGTTAAGCCGAGTGACCCTAGAATCCACTTTGCAGAACTCAGGAAACTTCTTAACAATGCCCTGGAAACTCTCTAAGCACCTTAGCAAGCACCTAGCATCTCGCTAATAACCACTCCAGAAGTTTTAGCAACAGCCTGGAAACCAAGTAACTGTCAAACCGCTCTGGTCTGGTCTGAACCGTCGCACATAACCTTTAGACGCTCTATCAGTGCTAGAGAAGAAAAAGCCCTTGCTTCCACAGTCACACAATTTTCAACTTTCAGACATCTTTGTGGATATGAACAGAACTTGTCTTGAATGTATACTCTTTTTTTATTATTTTTGTGGTTAATTTGTGCATCTGAACACCCACTGCTTTCCTCCCAGTCCCACAACTGAGACTTTTAGGCTTGACGGATTTCCTCCGTGATTTCTGTTTATTATTTGTTTCCTTTGCTCACCAGCAGACAGAGAACAAAGGAGTGAAAATAAAATCAACTCTGAATATAAAAAAAGAACGGTAACACACCAAGAAGTGTTTTGCAGGAGTGCAAATTAAAACAGCATAAAGAATGACATCCTGATAATAATAATCATTTAAAAAAATGTTTGTTTTTTTTACACAGCCAATTAACAGATGAGTTCCTGTTATAACAGCTCATAAATCTGAGTTTTAAAACCAATAAATATAGTTGGGATCTGTAGCACCTACACCTACTATGATGTCAGTGTCAGAAGGTCTGTATTAAAATGAATTTCTGTGTATTCGTGAGTCTGTTTCTCATCCTGAAGTAGTCTCCTCAAGTCATATGCCTTCAGATAAATAAGAGAGTAGTTCACTCCGCTTTGTTCAACATATTTTATAAAATTCAAAGTCATTCCACACAGTTCTGCAGACTCGCCTCCAAAACCAGAGCAATAAAAGTAGACTTCATCTAGACCTGCTGTTTAGGAATATTTACCTTCGGCCAGAATGTCATTTAATTGTGGCATATTTTAAGTGCAGAGTACACAAATATTGTTATTTGCTCATTCTTGCAGAAAAAGTCAAACATTTACATTGACTAGAGACTGAGCGCATCTCAAACACTCGCTTTAAATAAAGAGATAAAAACATCTGCTGTAAAATCTCTATTGTACGCTGGAGAACTCTTCACCCCAGAGGAGCAGAGAATGCAGATTCCTGAAAATTCCTGCTTCCGTTCGCACGATCCTCCTCTCTCAGCAGAAACACAGGATTATTTAGCAGTTCATTATTCAGAGATTCAGCTGAAATCACACACACACACACACACACACAGGTTTATATGCCCTTCGACATCAGCAGCATGATGTTTTCTTTATCTCAAGGCTCTTGAGGCGTCATTAACCTGCATTCAGACTTTAAAATGTGATGGACACTGAGGTCAAGGGCTGAGCAAATTAATGACCACACTTTCATGTCTGATGTGACCTTCGACCCCGGAGGACACACTCTTCTTAGACATCCACCATATTATTAAATCAGCCATTGATTGCAGAGTTTCTGTAATTAAGATTATTTTGCAGATTTAGCTGTCCTTGTGAAAAAGAAGCACGCATTAGCATACTTTTAAAATGAGTAATTATTACGGAAATATGAATATACTTAAGTGTGAACTGAGTGGAATGATGCAATGACACAACTGCATGTTATTTGCAATTAAATTAGCTGAACTTTAGAGATTTTGGATCCACTTAAGTAAGACTTAAGTACATCTTTATATGGAATTTCATAATTACTTCTATTGTTTTTGAAATATGGTTGATATGCTGATTGCACTGACAAGCATTTATGATAAACTGTAATACACTTTAATGGCACTTATTGTGTACCTTCGTGTATTTACATACATTTGTAAATCTAGTGCAATTTAATGCATTTAAAATATATAAATGTGTAAAATGTAAAGTTGAATAACACCACAGTTAAAATTATAATCAAGTGCTTTACATGTGCTTTAGTATGTTAGTCAACACATGTACTTAAGTAAAACTTGGGTTACGCTTTTCTTTTAAGGTGTCCTTGTTACATTATACATTTAAGTACTGAGTAATATTAACTACATGTACTTACTATACGGTTAGGATTAGGGTTTGGCTTCGGGTTACTTGTAGTGTTGTCAAAAGAACCGGTACTTCGGTACCAAGTCGGTACTAAAGAAATGAAAACGTCACGGTACCATGTTTTTTCAAGTACCGGTGGTACCGAGTACCCGGTCAACCCGGTTCTTGATGCGTACAGTCCTATGATTTCCACGATGCAGTAAACGCGGACGGAATCTCGGAATCCAGTTATAAAAACGGAGTTTACAGTTTAACACGGAATGTCACGGAATTTGTCAAAGTTTGGATGAATTAATCAAAAGTAGGTCATTACACTTAAATCAAATCGCGATATGGACTAGTATCTGTAAATATTAAACCGCAAAAGTCGATTCAAATATGAATCTCGCATGTTCTGCGCGTCTCTGTGAATGAATGAATGAATGGCAGAGACACGCGGTTTTTGTTTACTACATACACTGAAGCGCGCGTGACGCTCGTGGTGATTTCAGCATCTACCGTCTCAATGAGGACATAAATACATAAACTACATCTCCAGAACTGCTCTGCAAGTCACTTCACGAGCATTTTACCATTTCATTTGAGTAAAACCAGCGTCATATCATATAGCTACACACACACAGAAATTTAAAGGTATTCACGGTCGGCAACTCGTCAAAATAAAAGTTTATCTTAAAAAGACACTATGCCAGAAATATATTACTATTATTTAGTAGAATGTATGTGATACTATTACTACTGCTGAAAAAAATGTATAAATCTTTATTTTTAAAGAAATAATCACACAATATTTCTTCCATATTTTAATTTTAACAGTGAATCCCCTTTATTTACCAAAAAAATAAAATGTGTTTAAATTTCATTAATTAAAAGACAAATTAAATTTGGGTGAAACTTGTTTACTGTTTTTCATACTTTATTACTTGCGGATAAACTTGAAACACAATTCTAAATAAATATAAAGAATGGCATTGATTTTTGTACATTTTAGTTTTGTTTGACTTAATAAAAATAGTATGTTTTTTTAATTAGCATGTTTTTGTGTTTTGCTTTGGTACCGAAATTGGTACCGAGCACCGTGGATTTTCACTGGTATCGGTACCGAATACTGAAATTTTGGTACCGTGACAACACTAGTTACTTGCATGTAATTTTGCATAATTTATTGTTGTTATAATAGTAAGTACATATAACATATGCAACAAAGACACCTTAAAATAAAGTGTTACCAAAACGTGTAATTTAAAGTTATCACAAAATTGCACTTTTTAAAAGTGTACTTAAGTGTGTTTAGAAACACAGTTATGAAAGTACCTCTCTGTAAGTCACTTTTTATTTCACTAATACTGTATTTTCTGCAAGTACAGGTTTGTAAAACTAATTTTAAGATTTGAAATCCACTCAAAGTGCACATTCAGTACCGTTTAGGCCACTTCTTTTTCAAAAGGGTCAAAACAATATTCAGTTCTGCTGGCGAATATCAAGTTCGCCTCCTTCAAAAACACTTCATAAATCTTTCAAATATTTGAAGCTCAAAAACATTGTCAAATGCAGCGACTTATTCTTCCTCTCCAGTCCTCATTGTATCAGACTGATGGAAGGTCAGCCAATCAGAGATGAGCGACGGTCAGTGATGATCCGAGACTCCGGCAGTCCTGAGTTCAGAGCGGATCAGAATTAACGGGAGTTATTAGAGTAACGTACACGTGTGACAGAGCTGATCTGCGTCCTGCTGTCGTGAAGTGTGTGTGTGTCACGCTGGGAAATGTAATTTTACTTTGACTCTTCTATCTGGTGTTGAAGGGAGTCATTCATCATCAGACTCAATGAATAACACATCAGAACACAGCCATCATTACTCACATAAACACACACTGTCTGTCTCTCCGACTGTCTCGCTCTCGCCGTCTCTCTGGATGGAGGACAGATCGCCGTGTGTTTCGCAGTGAATAAATCATAACCGTTTGCTCAGCGTCGCTCAGAAACTCTCGATAGAACAGATGAGTGTGGATCATTTCAGAAACCCGTCCAGAAGAACTTTTGCGTTTCACTTCCTGTGACTTATTAAAGAGATAGCTCACCAAAAATGATCATTCTGTCCTCATGAGCATCAAAAGAAGTGTGCTCAATTGTATTGGATTTGCACTTGTACATCAAATCTTAAAAGTATTTTAAAAAAGCATTTTTTAAAAGCATTTTTAGGCCACTTAAGTGACATAAAGATTCTAAACACACTTAAGTCCATGTCTAAAAAGTGGCCTTTGTAATAATGTCAAATTAAAAGTTTAAAGTATATTTTAAATAATTTGTTTTGATATTTTGATGTTTAAAAAGTTTTGATGTGAAACTTGTTCTATAATAATTTTTTTTTTCATCTAACAAGCATTAAAATTGCTTATATACTCAATCCGAGGAGTCCTTAGTCATCTTCAAGAAACGGCTAAAAACACATCTCTTTCATCTTTATTTGGCATTCTAACTCTAGCACTCTCTATTCTAATTCTATTTTGTCTGTTTGTTTTCTTTTATATTAAAAATGTATTTATTTGTTTTCCAACTACATGTGCTTCTCTTCAAAAAAGGCCTCTAAGACTAGCTTTCTCTTTTTCTTTTTCTATTCTATTTGTTGAATTTTTATTAATTATATAATTTAAAAAATATATATATTTGCTACGTGTTCTGCGTTAGGTTAACTGAGACTTGTCATAATACTTACATATTATTGCTGTTTTGTTGATTTTGAATGCTTTGTCCTCATATGTAAGCCGCTTCGGATAAAAGCGTCTGCTAAATAATTAAATGTAAATGTAAAATGTCTGAAAACATTCATTAACTTCACAGAGTATGTTATTTACATAAGTACATTTTAAATATTCACACTTTAATAATCTTTAGTCATGATTTAAAGAAGTACACTTATTTTGTTTTAATGTGAACTTGAATCTATAATAGATGACCATTTAATTGCAATTAACATGTTACTAAGTCTGAAAACATTACATTTCGTTCACACTTAAGTATATTCTTCTAAAGTTTATTATTTTTACAATAAGTAGATTTTAAATGATATGCTTGAATGAAGTACGCTTATTTTGTTGTTTTGCATTCAGTTCATGCTTAATTATATTGTTTTTTATTAAGTATATTATTTCTGTAGTAAGTACTCTTTTGAAAGCATGCTTAAGTGCATTTCTTTTCTCACCATCATGACTTTCTTTCCTTTCTGGAAAACAAAAGATGTCTTCAAGCAGCAGTTTTCATGCAGTTATTGTTCAGAGAGACTGTCGAGGTGAAAAGGCGATATTTCAGCTCTGATACTGCTGTGAGGAACAGACTGAAATCATGTGGTATTCCTTCCCTCCTCTGAAGCTCTGAAACGCCTCATGTTATCACATATAACGTTTAACTCTTGTAAATGCGTCACTGAAAACACGACCTGTTTGTGTTTCCAGACCGAGGGACGGGATGAGCTGATTTTCTCTGGTAATCGGCAGCGGGACACAAACGTTCCTCTAAACTCCTCTGATCTGTTTGTGTGTTTGAGAAGATCGCGTCACAAATGATTCTATTCTTGCTGTCTCTCATGAGACTGAGCATGAAAAATGCAGCCATTTTCTCATCAGATCTGAGGATCTGTAGAGAAACACATGAAGCTGATCTCAGATCATCATCTGACCGCTGGACTAACACTGACCGCAAATACAACTAATGATAGGTCAGATCTCAGTGTTTAAACACGTTATCAGCAGGCAATGGACGCTTTTCCAGTTTTATAAAATACAGAATCAATGTTAAATCATTTATAGTGGAATTTACCATTAATAAGTCCATGTGTCATATAAACCTACTTGTTTTTTTTTTATTATTAATTAACACATATAACAGATGGAAAAGCATTACATAAATGATTGGTTCATTAGCAAATCCACATCATTATTAGGAGATGATCAAACGTTCAGTTTTCAGCACATTGTCATGATGTTTTGCTGCTGTCTGACAGTCAAATCAGGATGTTATGTTACTGTTATTTATATAATATTATAACATTTATTCATATTTTGAATAATAATTTATTTATAAAATTTACATTTTAATTGTATTTTTTTTTTTTTTAAGTTTAGGTTAAGTTCACTTAATGTTTATATTTTATTTCAGTTACTGATTTTTTTTTTCAAGCCCTTGAAAGAAACTCTTTTACCAGAATCTAGAGATGAAACTGGCCAAGTATTGCTAAACATGTTCCAATTATGAGATGAATGATTTATTTTGTTGAATAGTTTAAAGCAATATCCTGCATTTGAAAAGATTGTATGTGCAGCTGCAGTGGGATTCACAAAGGTCAATGCTACAGAACAACCCAACGACTACTAATAACACATTAAATTAAAATATTTAATAATCTTTTTGATCCAAAATGAGGTCTGTAATTATAATCCATAGATATTATTTATTTTCTCAAGTGCACTTATAAGGAACGGTTCCATTGACCCCTGATGATCTTAATATGATACTCATCTGAGAAATGATGAACTGAAACGATGAACCGTCCTTTCATTCACGTTACACACTTATATTTGTTTCGTTGGAGGAACTGAAACTCTGAGGAAAATAAAAGTACAGACTATAAGAGACTAGAGACTACAGCACCTGAAAATAAGAGTCTGCGTTTAAAAATAAATAAATAAATAAATAAATAAAGAGTTAATAAGAAGAAGCTGAGAGTCCTGATAGATGCTCAACCTGAGAACAGAGACTAAAGGAACCAAAATTAAAGAAATATCCACAGATGCTTTAGTCTATGATGATGCATTAAAACTCCTCAGTAAACTCCTGCTTTATTAATAAACTCAGAAACAGACACACAGAGCGAGGAAGATCTTTTCTGCTGCTGTCTGGCATCAGTAGTTTGTGTATGAGACACGTTTCATGAACTTACCAGCACCTCCGGCTCTCCGGCGGCTCTCTGCTCTGAATGCTAACGCTGCAGTGGATTGTGGGACGTTTGTGAGGAGCGTCTCATTTCAGAAACCCGTCCAGAAGAACCTGCGTTTCACTTCCTGTGACTTATTAAAGAGAAAATAAGAACAATTTAAAGAGAACTTTTCTCCAAAAATGATCATTCTGTCATCATGAGTGTGAAAAGAAAGAAGTATGCTTAATTGTATTGGATTTGCACTTGTACTTCAAATATTAAAAGTATATAATAAATAAAATTTAATACGAATGAAATAAAAGGCCATTTAAGTGACTTAAAGAGAGACACTTTCATGACTGTTTCTAAACACACTTAAGTACAAAAAAGTGACCTTTGTAACAATGTTAAATTAAAGTTTAAAGTACATTTTAAATAATTTTTTTGATATTTTGATGTTTATTGTGTTCTGATGTGCAGCTTATTCTATAATACATTCTTGCAACTACTGTAAAATGCAATAAAATGTGTGAAAACATTCATTAAGTTCAGAAAAGTATATTATTTACATAAGTACATTCATGACATTTTAATAATCTTTAGTCATGATTTAAAAAAAAAAAACACTTATTTTATTTTAATGTGTTTAAAGTGAAATTTAATCTATAATAGATATTGCAATTAACATGCGATTAAGTCTGAAAACATTACATTTAGTTCACACTTAAGTATATTCTTTTAAAGTTGATCATTTTACAATAGTAGATTTTAAATGAAATGTTTGAATGAAGTACACTTATTTTGATGTTTTTAATTTGTATTGATGTTAAGTTTAAACAGTTGCAGTTAACATGCAATATAAGCATTTGAAAAATAAAAAAATACATTCAGTTCTTAAGTATATTCTTTTTTATTAAGCATATTATTTCTGTAATAAGTACATTTACAAGTCATTTAGCAGATGCTTTTGTCCAAAGCGACTTACAAGTGAGGACAATAGAAGCAATCAAACCAGCAAAAGAGCAACAACAAGCAAGCGCTATGACAAGTATCGACTAGCCTAACGCAGTACACATAGCAAGGTTTTTATTTTTTTATTTTTATTTTTTTATATAAAGAAACAAGTAGATAGAATAGAAAAAAAAGCTAGTCTTAGTTTTTTAAAAAAAAACTAACAGTTAGAGAATAAATATGCAATTGATAGAGGGTCAAGGGTGTGTTGCTTTTTTTTTTTTTTTTAAATATAAGACAGATAGATCAAATAGAATTAGAATAGAGAGTGCCAGAGTTAGAGGGTTAAATAAAGATGGAAGAGATGTGTTTTTAGCCATTAAGTAAGCAGCTGTTTGTGACTGTTGAGACAAAAAGAGGTCTCAGTTACACCTGAACCCTGAACTCTTCTGTAACGCTGTCGTCTGAAGACTCCAGCCTCCTGCTGGATTATTCTGGAACAGCATCTGGAGAACCAGATGTATGCAGATGAGATCTGTGAGAAAAGCAGCTGATCGATTGCAGCTCAGAGCGTCTCCATCCATCACACACACACTTATTGGATGTTAAATCTGAAGAGCAGACACTGACGTGCATTAGACAGCCAGCAGTAAATAACATTAGAGAGGCGCTGATGGGATGGAGAGAGGAATCAGCAAGCAGATTTGACGTGTTTTAGCACATTCAAAAGCACATATTGGATCACGTGAAGCTCATCGATGAGAAACTCTAGAATCAAACACAGTCAGAGACTCTGAACCGCCTGAAATAAAAGTGCAGTGTGTTTCTGATATTGCCGTTCAGCAGGAATTATTCCTAGAGAAAAAGAAGTGCACTTCAGTATACTTTTTAAAAGAGCACTTATTGTGGGAATAAAATACTTAAAAATATACTCAAGTGTGAAGTGAAAGTTTTCAGACATTTAATTGCATGTTAAATGTATTAGAGTTTCAATTTATATGAATGCAACTAGCTGAACTTTAGAGTGTTTTTATCCACTTCAGTACATCTTTATATGTATTTTCATAATTACTTATATTGTCTTTGAAAGTACTGCTGAATGTACTGACAAGCATTTATGATCACCTAAAATTTACTTTAATGGCATGTCATAAATATATTTGAAGAGTTTGGTTCCAAAATGCTATAAATCCATGAGTAAAAATGTGTTTTCTACACCAAGAATGTGGCAAGATGAAAACCACTATTTTCTGTTTCAAACTTTCACTTCGCATCTTTAGGTTATAATAACATTAAAAATTCATATCCAGATTTTGATTTTCAAAGATTTATAATAAAAACTGATTATATTTTTTCCCAAAATCCAATAATTAGGGCTGCACGATCAATCGCATGTGATTGTCATGCGCATCTCGTCAGTAAAGCCGGTTCTGTGATTAGTAGTAAATCTCCATCACCTGCTTTCAGATGGAGCAGCATTTAATACACAGAGCCGTAGATCACTGACAAGCCACGCAATATCATGTTCATAATCGAATGCGATTCATCTGCGATTAGCTCCATCTGAAAGCACGTGATGGAGATTTACTACTGATCACAGAACCGGCTTTCCTGGACGAGATGCGCATGACAATCACATGCGATTTATCATTTTATTTGTTTGTTGATCACAAAGTACAAAGTAGAAGAGGAAAACTAGATGTCGGGTGTATTCAAAGCGCTGCCATTACTGTTTATAATGCGTGGAATGGTGCGCTGTGATTGGTTGAGCGTATATATCGCGTTCTGCAGAGAAGTGAGACTGGCGTTTGTAGCGGTTTGGAAAAAAAGGGAGAAAACATGACAGAATAACAATATCTCATTTTGCGTATAATTAAAAATGTACTTTTCAGTACCGACCAGACACAATACTGATTTTGAGGGAAACTCCATTTTTTTTTTTTTTTTTACAAATGGTGTTTAACGCATTTTGGAACCAAACTCTTCATTTGTAATGTTGAAGTTGTAATTCAATACATTTAAAATCTATTAACTTTTGTAATATTGAATAACACACTACAGTTAAAATGATAATCAAGTTCTTTACATGCGCTTTAGTATGTTAGTCAACACATCAACATAAGTGTACTTCTTTAAAACACAACAAAAGATTATTAAACATGATTTAAAATGTACTTTAAAGTAAAACCTTTAATTTGATGTTATTGCAAAGGTCACGTTTTAAAAGTGTACTTAAGTGTGTTTAGAAACAGTCATTAAATTGTCTCTCTTTAAGTCACTTAAGTGACATTTTATTTCATTCATAGTATATTATCTGCGAGTAGTGTTTTTTTTTTCTTGTAATATTTGAAGTACACTACACGTACACATCCATTACAGTTAAGTGAACTTCTTTTTCACAAGGTTTCTTCCACCCCTAGAATGACTTTCCTTGCTGGTTTTTGCTGTTTTCGGTCACATCACACCTATAGAATGGGAAGAGTTGTCTGGTCTGTGTTTTTCCTTGTTGAATATACTCAGAAATCTGTATTATTACTGTACAGGTCACATCTAGATCATGGAGCTGCTGGAAACAGCTGTGATGGACGGTATAAAGATGTGTGAATAAGTCAGGACTCTGTGTGTGATTTCAGTGTTCAGAGGATGTGATGTAAATCTGTGTGAACAGAAGGACAGAAGCGGAGTGACTCCACATTGAAGTGGAGTGTGAATGCGCGTGTGTGTTTGTGTTGTACGTGTGACGTTCGCTAGATAGACAGCTGAAATCACACACATATCAAAGTCCTCCACCAGAAGGAAGAAGCTGTTACAGTTATGTACCTTGTTTTAAGCATAAGACTCACACAGTTTTGTGAGATTTATACTTAATGTGAGATTTTGACACAGATGTATTGTTTATGTTTTGTATTTCAGGAAACGAGGATGTTTGTTTTCATAAGGCGGAAATAGTATAAGATTTTACTGGATTTTGTGAACACTGAAGGTAACACAAGATGAACACTGATCTTATGTTTGGATATTTTGTGTTAATTCAGTAGTCTCTGTTATGTGTTGTTGTGAGGACTTTTATTATAACAGGCATGGTGAAGGTGAGAGGAAAAGCAAAATAAATAATAATATAGAAGAATATTATATAAGATTATATTATATATATATATATAGAGAGAGAGAGAGCGAGAGAGAGAGAGAGAGAGAGAGAAGAATAATATATAAGATACTGATTAATAATAACAGAAGATACTGATTAAGAAAAAAAAAATATGTGTGTTAATGGATTGATCTCAGCTTAATTATTGTTTTCTTAAAAATATAAAATAATCAGACACTTTCCTCAAAGAAGGACAAAATTAGTTATCTGCAAAAACCCCATGTTGTGTTCTGATCACAATAACTTTTTTTTATCTTAAGTTTTATCCTATATAAAATATTATCATCTAATAAGAAATGAGCAGAACAACTAGTTTTAAACACACTGCATGTCTGTTTGTATCCAACAGTCAAAATCATACAACAGTATCACAATCCTGACATAATATGGTGAATTTACATTTAAATAATTGTGTACAACTTTTTTATTATTATTTAAGATTCAGCCTTTTATTTATATGCTATCAATCCTGACTATTTATTTATTTATTTACCATCATGTTCATACATAAACATCAAGCGCAATCATCAGTCCTGTTTTTGGTGAGCTAAATATGAATTACATGTAAATATTATTATATGAAAAATAAAATATTTCATAAAATGTTTAGTTTGTCCAGATAAGGTTGATTAATATTTTCTGATCATTAAATAACTCCATTTACTGACCATTTGATGGACAATGAAGGCCCTTACACATTAATATCTGAATGCTGGACAGAAGTGTGTGTGATCATGTGATGAGCGCTTGCTCTCAGCTGGTGTTGATGCGGATCTGAGTTCGATACAGAGGTCAGGAGGAGTTTCACCAGCGCTTGAAACACTTTATTGTGCTTCTCAAGACGTTTCACCCCTTTAGACCCGTTTAAGATCAGCAAACTGCTTTGATGAGTCTCACTTCTGTGTGTGTCTGTGTGTGTGTGTGTGTGTCTGGAGAGATTTGGAGTGTGTGTGTTTGACCTCTCGTTCATTATGATGACCCTGATCTGACCATCACACGCATTATTCATCACACACACACACACACACACACACACACACACACACACACTCTCTCTCTCTCTCACACACACACACACACACACACACACACTCTCTCACACACACACACACACACACACACACTCTCTCTCACACACACACACACACACACACACACACTCTCACTCTCTCTCTTTCTCTCTCTCTCTCTCACACACACACACACACACACACACAAAATTATAATGTCATATAATGGCAGATAAATCTAGTGAATGATGTTGAATTGCGTCTGAGTTTGGCTCGGACTGTACTGCGTGTATTTAGCTGCTCTGTGATGTAACCTGGATATCTTAGTAAATGTGGATAGATTTCAGGAATATTAAATATGATTTCAGGAAGTGTTCGCTCTCGTTCTGTAATGGTGGGAAATCTCACACATCCCGCTTAAGTGAAAATTAAAAATTATTTTTAACACCTTGTTTCCAGGCTTTCTCCTGTAGATTAATGGATTCTCTGGCTCTAATTATCATTCCGGCGCGTGAGAGAGATTTCATTAACCCCATGCTTTAATTAGGAAGGTGTTAAAATCCAAATAATGGGACACAGAGAGAGAGAGAGAGAGAGAGAGAGAGAGAGAAGCAGATATTTACAGTTATTTAATTAAAAGTTTTATCCTTTATTACCACATTACACCACTTTTGTTTTCATAACAAAAAAAGTGCTAACTAGATATAAAACAAAGTAAAAAAAAAACAAAAAACAAGCTTGGAAAAAAAAAGATAATTTATATTACCTGACTTATGAAACCATGATTGTATTACAGTTTTTTCAACTGCTTACACACAAAATATTTACTTGCCACACAATTTCTGAAACCTGACACTGAAGCAAAACCATACGCTAATTTTCAGGCTTTGACTCAGTTTTCAATTTCATAAAACACTTTTTGCAAAACACAACACACAATTGTCTATGTAACACATATACATCTAACAGGAATTTATATTATTCAATTCAATTCAATTCAATTCAAATTTATTTGTATAGCGCTTTTCACGATACAAATCGTTGCAAAGCAGCTTTACAGGAAATTAAGTTCCTTAATATGACTTAATATATTTAACATATGGCAAAATTTGGTAATTCTGTATGTTGTCTGAGGGTTGGCATCCTCTGAGGTCCTCTGAGGGGTTGGCATCATCTCTTCTCAGGTGTTTGGTCATCTCAGATCATTTAAGGGTTGGATCCAAACTGAAGCTTGTGCAATTCTCTGGCAGAAACAGAGAAACAAATAGAGACATTATTAGCGTAGCTGCTGTTCCATCCAAGCAAAAATGATTTGTTCAACCTAAGCTAAAGAATAATGTGCGTTTGATCAGATATAACTGCAGTACAAGATTATAAGATGCATTATGTGAATGCTTGGCTAAAGAGATGTTTTAATTGTCTTTAATCTAGATTTAAACAGAGAGAGTGTGTCTGAACCCCGAACGTTATCAGGAAGGCTATTCCAGAGTTTGGGAGCCAAATGTGAAAAAACTCTACCTCCTTTAGTGGACTTTGCTATCCTAGGTACTACCAAGAGTCCAGAGTTTTGTGATCTTAGGGAGCGGGTTGGATTGTAGCGTGGTAGAAGACTAGTTAGGTACGCAGGAGCTAAACCATTAAGGGCCTTATAAGTAAGTAGTAGTATTTTGTAACTGATACGGAACTTGATAGGTAGCCAGTGCAGACTGTAAAATTGGTGTAATATGATCATATTTTCTTGACCTGGTAAGGACTCTAGCCGCTGCATTTTGTACTATCTGTAGCTTGTTTATTGAAGATGCAGGACAACCAGCTAGCAGTGCATTACAATAGTCCAGTCCAGAGGTCATGAATGCATCAACTAGCTTTTCTGCTTCAGAAACAGGTAACATGTTTCGTAGCTTGGCAATGTTTCTAAGATGGAAGAATGCTATTTTTGTAACATGGGAAATATGATTTTCAAAGGACAAGTTGCTGTCTAATATAACACCCAGATTGTTGACTGTAGAGGAAGTAACAGTACATCAGTCTAGTTGCAAATTGTAATCAAAGAGATTCTGTGTACTGTTTTTTGGTCCAATAAGTAATATCTCTGTCTTATCTGAATTTAATAGAAGAAAATTATTGGTCATCCAATCTTTTACATTTTTAACACACTCTGTTAGCTTAGATAATTTATGATAACTTAATTTAATTTATTTAAGTTTTATGTGGTCTTGTTGAGATATATAGTTGAGTATCATCAGCATAACAATGGAAACTAATCCCATATTTTCTAATAATATTACCAAGGGACAACATGTATATTGAAAATAGCAGAGGACCTAGGACAGATCCTTGTGGCACTCCATTATGGCAAAGGTGTTTGCAAATGTGCGCTTTTGAGGTGTGTTTGTGATATTTTGAATGCAGTGCTTCATTTTGCAAGAGATGTGAGGCATTTTGCATTTTGTGTGTGTAATTCTTGGATTTGAGTGTAAAATTTTGGAAAAAAAAGAGGCAAAATTTTTAAAATGTGTGCAAGCTGTTGAAAAAAAAAACTGAAATGTTTAGAAATGAGCTCTGGTCTTGATGTCTGTAACGCTGGAGATGTTCGAGCTGTTTGAGGTGATGCTGGTTTGTGCTCTACACACGGCTTTAGTTCCTCATTAATTAAAAACCACTCTCACTGTAAAGTCCATATTCCCGCAGGCCTCGTGTAACACGGCTTCTCAATTACAGGTGATGTTCCCAAACCATTTTCAGTCATCAGAATTAAACCAAACTCCTCCGAACTCTTTTCTCTTCTGTATCTGAAAAGTTGCAGCTACTGTAATTCATCACGAAACTTCCCGACAAACTGCTGATCTAATTCCCACGAGAGAAGCGACTGCTCCTGCAGATCGTAAACTAGTTCCTGACTTTAATATGGCGTAATCAAGAAGAGTTAGTTTGCATACAGTAGATCTGTTTTCTCCAGACACAGTGAAGAGATGCTGCTGGTCCTGCATTTAGTAAACATAAACAGAAGGTACTGTACACCAGTTAAATCCAGACTCTAATAATCTATTAAAATAAGGCCAAATTCATGTGCATGACGTCTGAGGGATGAGCAAAATAATTAAAAATAACTTAAACCATCCAAATTTAACTCAACATGTTACAGTTTAAGTGTGCAAGTATATTTTTTCAAACAGAGACACTTTCATGATTGTGTTTCGAAACACACTTTAGTACACTTTTAAAAAGTGACCTTTGTAATAATGTCAAATTAAAAGATTTACTTTAAAGAAAATTTTAAATTATGATGTTTTAATAACCTTGTTATGTTTAAGGAAGTACACTTATTTTAATGTGTTGACTAACATACTAAAACACTTGATTATCATTTTAACTGTAGTGTGTTATTTGATATTGCATTTTAAGTTAATAGATTTTAAATGTACTGAATTGCAGGTTCATTTAAATACACGCATTTCAATAGAGTGACATCAAACTGTATTTTAGTTTATCATATCAGTACATTCAGCAGTACTTTAACCATATTTCAAATACAATAGATGTAATTATGAAATTATATATAAAGATGTACTTACGTTCTACTTAAGTGGGTCAAAAACACTAATTGTTTTTAATACCAATTTACACTATCATACATTTTCATGTAATTACAATTAACATGCAATTAAGTATCTGAAGAAGTACATTCAGTTCACAATTAAATGTATTATTTTAAGATTTATTATTTCTATAACAATTAAGCACGTTTAACAGGATAACTACACCAGCACTGTAAATTAGTTAAACAACTTAAAATAATTTAATAACCAGCTTAACTAAAGTAAACTGAAGTTATAATTTTATGTAAAACATGAACGCTTTAAGTCAAAATAACACATTATTACTTATTATATATTTGAAGTTGTGATATAACTTATCACAGCAATGCTTTTTTACTGTCAGTTTGCTGCCTAAAAGCTTTTTTCTCCATAAACAGTCATTCAGCAGTAACTGGCATTTATTGACATTTCTTTGCAAATATTTCAGACAGATGACTTCCTTTGTAAAGCCTGAATGTGCTCCAGCTGTGCCAAAGACAGTGATATTAGTGTACAAAGATGTTTTATTGGGCTGTTATTCAGATGCTTTAGTTGGTGAGATCAAGCAGAACTTACACACACAGATAGAGCAACATTACAGCCATTTACCTGCTTAAACCTCCTCATTACCAGTGTGTGTGTGTGTGTGTGTGTGTGTGTGTGTGTGTTGAGTCCTGTTGGATCGTCCATGCATAATGGATGAGATCTGTATGAGGTGAAGGGTTCATCATATGCATAAACTCTCTGCTCCTCACAACATCACAGCTAATGAAGACTTCCCTGTGTGTGTGTGTGTCATAAATAATACTCTTACACATCAGAGTCACACTGAAGAATTCATGTCAGTCTTGATGAGAGGAATTGGATGAGATTCATTTAGAGTCCTGAAGTTCAGATTGAGATGATGAATTATTGATTACTGATCATGTGATCATGTGAAATATCACATCAGGTTTCCTGCTGCTTGTGAGGAGGAAAAATAAATAAATAATACAAAACAACAACAACAACAACAACAACTGCTGAACAGACTTCAGATGAACCAATCAGAGTTGAACTGAGAACATTTACCAGACAAACATATTTTTTTTTTGACCATGATTTTGTTTTCATTTTATTCGTTTTCAAAACATATATTATTGTTTCTGTGACTTTATTTTGAACACTTTCCTGTATTTGTATACTTGTATACTTGTATACTTATAGTATTTATTACTATTTTAATTTTTGTTTTTAATTAGTTTTTTTTAAATGTTAATATCAGTTGAAGTATTAGTCATTTTATGTGCTTTTGTCACTTTCATTAGTATTTTAAAAATATTTCTATGTAGTTGTAATTTATTTTTTTATTATTTTTATTGCAGTTTTGGTTTTAGTAATTTAATTTTACTTAAACAACTTTGTTTCACTTAGTTGCTAAAGCAACGTTTCTAATATTTTTTTTTTCAGGTTTACTTAACGGAAATTATTTTTAGTAGTTTTCCAATGTAATTATACATACAAGTACAGAGTAATATTAATTAACAACATGTAATTGATTGGTTTATGGTTAGTTGCATGTAATTACGTGTAATTTACTGTTATCACTATAGTAAGTACATGTAGCATAACAGATTGTAAAATAAAGTGTTACCAATTTAATTAGCACTAACAGTCTTTCATATGTGTAGCTTTAATTTCTTTTTAATTTCAATTTGATTGTTTATTTTAATTTAACTTCATTTCAGTTTCTGTTTCTTAGCTTTTCCGACACTCTTCAGGACTCCTGAAAGAGTCATCAGATAAAAGTAATAAAATATAAAGAAATATCCGCACACAGCAGTTACAGCGGTGCATTTGAGTTTCAGACAGATGTTGTACTGAAGGCTGCTTTGCTGGGTGATGTCTCAAATGTGCTGTGAAAATCTCACAAAGTTGTGTTGAAACACCACCGCGACATTTCATTCTCAGAGCTGTCAGAGATTCACGCTTGTGTTTCGCTCTGATGATTAAATTCATCCATTCAGAGAGATCAAATGAGTTTGATTAGTCCCGTCTGGATGACACGTGTAGATGTTTCAGACTCGTTATGTGCAAACACTAATGAGCTGATTGTGGCAGTGAGGGATCTGGCGTGATCCATCATCCTCCGTTAGCAGATCTGTGTGTGGATTCCAGTCGCTTTTAAACGTCCACATCAGACTCCATGAGCTGCTCAGAGAGGAGAAGAGCATGCTGGGAGAATGAACAAGCTGTTTCCTGTGAATTTCTCTGAGATCTGGCACTGTCGTGGACATCTGTGATCAGAAACGCCGAAAGAACACAAGCAGAACGAGTGTGTGTGTGACGTCATCCTTAAGGGTCCAGACGCAAAAGAAAAAATCCCTTTCAAAACCAGTCAAACAAAGACACACAATATCTTTGTACTGAAAATAAGAATACTTAAGTGTACTGAATGTGCTCTTGTAGTGTACTTCAAATACATATATATATATATATATATATATATATATATTAGTGCTGTCAATCGATTAAAAAAAATTAACTAATCGCACATTTTTCTAAAATTAATCGCGATTAATCGCGATTAATTCCACCTAACATTAAAGTTTTTAAATATACTTTTATATTGCAATAATTTTGCATTCAATCTTCAAATGTACAATGTACAAACAACATAAAGACAGTATATTTTTAATATTTCTTTAATGGCATCTTTTTTATGATTGAAGGCCAGCATCACTGATATCAGTACTACTGATATAAAATAGTTTTTTCCCCTGAATATTTAACCATTGACTGTAGCCAGTCAGCATTACAGTATAATTTAGATCTATAAATTTTAACATTTATTAGACTTAACTTCTAATTTAAGTGAACTTAAAACAATCATCACATGAACCTATTATAATAAATTACACATTTAGCTACTTGTGCGCTTCAGCAGAAATATACAGAAAATGAATACTTACCAAACACTAAAATCTAAATTAAATATAGATGAAACCCTGAAAGCTATAAAAGTTATTGATTTCCTCTTTTTTTCTTTGTTTCTTGGATTAATAGACATCACAGCAGCTGGTTATTTGCCTGCTATAGCTTTAAAAGCTGCTGCTGCTGAACGTGACGTGGATCTGACATGCAACTCTCTTTACCTTTTCTGACACACTTCAGGTCTTAAAGTCTCTACTAATGAGCGGACGAGTGAATCGGGTGTTTTAGATGAGGGAGACAGTGCTGGGGTGCCTCAGGACGGTTTTTTAAAACCATTTCAGAAGAGACATGTTCTTAAATGTATTTGTATGTATAACATATTGCATGCATGCACGCAGTTTTAAGGCAGCTTTAATCGCCTTTTTGGTAACTTCATGCCTTAACTGACGGCATAACTAGGACATTGCATGCACGTAGTTTCTTTCGCTGTTTGATATGAAATGATACAGGCTACAGCGCGCGTGTATTTGAAGAGCGCGCGCTACGAGCACAGTATCTTTTCCGCGCCTGGCGCGGAGGCGACGTTAGAGCGCGTCTGAAATGTCTCCCGTTTGATGTGGTCATAAAGACGTTCTGCATCTAAATAAACACAATCCTTTTCAAGAAAAAAGAGACAGAGGCAGCAGTTGCGATTGGGGTGGCCAACCCTAGCCCCGCCCCTGCGTTAATTGCGTTAAATATTTTTAAGGTGTTAATCAGAAAAAATTAATCGCATGCGTTAACGCGCTAATTTTGACACCACTAATATATATATATATATATATATATATATATATATATATATATATATAAAAAATCTTACTTGGAGATAAGTAATGTTTCTAAGTAACTTATGACAATATTTCTTAACACACTAAGTACACTTATAAATCATTTTAAAGCACATTTTAAATCATTATGCTTTAATAATATTTTGTGATGTTTTAAGTGTGCTTGTAGTGTCCTTTAAATCTTAAAAGTATATATATATATATATATATATATATATATATATATATATATAAAAGCTGTACTTTCAGATAATATAGTATTAATGAAATGAAAGGCCACTTAAGTGACTTAAAGAGAAACACTTTCATGACTTTTTCTAAACACACTTAAGTACACTTTTAAAAAAGTGTTATGCTTTAAGAAGTTCACTTATTTTGATGTGTTGACCAACGTACTAAAGCACATGTAAAGAATTGATTATCATTTTAACTGTGGTGTGCTATTCAATATTACATTTAAAGATAATATATTTTAAATGCACTAAATTTGCAAACATATTTAAATGCATGATGTACATGTTTCAATAGAAATGAGATTAAAGTCAATTTTAGTTGATCGTAAATGCTCATCGGTACATTCAGCAGTACTTTCCATATTTCAAAGACAATAGAAGTATTATGAAATGACATATAAAGATGTACTTAAGTCCTACTTAAGTGGGTCATATTGCAAGCAATATGAATTTAGACTATAATACATTTTCATTTAATTGCAATGAACTCCACTTATGTGTCTGAAAACATTACATTAATTTCACACTTAATTATATTCTTTTAAAGCCTATTATTAAAGTATGTTATGTTTTAAAAATGAGTTTAATGACTTGTAAAGACAATTTGATTATACTTAAGCCAGCAACTGAACTTTCAAAGCTGAATTAGGTGGAACATACAATCCACTACATGACCTTTAAAAGTGACCTAGTATGCCCCTTTTTACAAGGTGCAAAATAAGTCTCTGATGTCCCCAGAGTGTATATGTGAAGTTTTAGTTAAAAATAGCCTACAGGTATTTTTTATAGCTTTTTTAAATTGCCATTTTTAGGGTATGAGCCAAAACACGCCGTTTTTGTGTTTGTCTCTTTAAATGCAAATGAGCCACTGCTCCCTTTCAGAAGAGGGCGGAGCTTCAAAACCTAATGCTTGCTCCGGCACACCAGCAACAACAAACAATCTCACGCACTGAAACTGTCAGAAACTCTCAAGCGATCGACTCACATTGCTTTCTTATGCATTTTTTTAACTATCAATTCCTATTTACGATCATTCTAGTAGCATGTGAAGACAGCATCAATGAAAAGAGGCAGAGACAATGCTAGCTTTAGCAACATTAGCCTTACAGTGTGTCAAGAAGCTCTTTCAGAAAGGCAATTTCAAAATATGATGCGCTTACTTTGCAACATGTCCTTCAACTAATATGCCCGTAAAAGTTGTTTGTCAAAATCCCCATATACTACAATTGCGCCCCTATCGGCAACAGGACACTTTCATATTAATGCTTTGTACTATTTTATCTGCATCATTATTTGTGTTTTGTGTAGCTCAGTTGGTAGAGCATTGCATTGTATGATGATATGCAATCATGCAGTCATGGGTTTGAGAACGCACATGCTCATAAAATGTATATGCATATAAATCATGTTTTTTAATGATTTCTGAGGATAGATTTAGGGGCGGGGTTAGGTGTGGTCATTTGTATGAATTTGTACGAATTAGCCACCTAGTAAAATATGTACGAATTGCCGTGAGCTCCACTTTGACCTTGTAAAAAGTCCACATATTGCATTTAAATGAACTTGCATTTTGATTGGTAATGACAGTCATACGTGATTTCATAAAGACAGATGCAGCACAACACTGTCGTTACTTTTACGCCCGCTAGAGGGTGCTTAACTTTAAAACGTAAATATAGGTCATAATAAGGTGCTTGCACAAACCTATAGGGTCGTTTTTTTGTTGGAGGACAGTCTGTTACTTTGTCTGGAGCTGACATTCGCGCATGAAGCGTTGGTATTGATCCCTTTTTCAGAATCAAACTTTGTGAAAATCCAGAGTTGAACTGACCTTCGTTTTTGAGGCAGTCCGGTGTAAAATGATTGAATCATATAGGACTTTACAGATTTTTCCAGGACATTTCCTTCAAAAATGAAACTTAAAAACACAACATCCCAAAACACAACACCTGTAATGCCTCTTTGGTAGCTACATCAAGAAAACAGTAATGGCAGACTGCTGCTTCTCACTCAGGACTGTGTTTATGCTGATAGGGCAGAGAGCGTCAAGAATGGGTGGGACTTTTCTTCTTTGGTGACGTGTCAAAAGGGAGAAATCTGGAATTGCTTGTTCTGAGAGACTGTTTATGATTTTTTGAGATTACAAAAAAAAAATGAGTTGGTGGATTTTTACCATTATAGGCTGCAGCCACACAACTGTGTTCAAACACCTTATAAAAGTGATTTTTGCATAATAGGTCCCCTTTAACTATCTTAAATATGCTGCTTCTTTCAAACAAAAAATACACATGATGGAAAGTGTCATGAAAGCAAGAGCAAGAAAACCTCGCTTTATGGCTGATGGGATTTGTAGTGACCCAATCCAATGATGAATATTAAGACGCGATTCAAAGGTCATGAGAAACTACAGACCGATGACAGTCCAGCTGACAGTCTCAGGTCTGTTTTAGATGCGTTTGGCGTGTTTCTGCTGCTCAGATGAATCTTCATTGTTCTGTGTGCTCCACGTCTCACTTTCTGCTTATTCCTCTCTGTGTCCTTCTATGAAGCGCTGGAATTCATCCGCCTAATTAAATAACACACAGCGCTCAATCTTCCATCATGCCTCATCTGTTACGTCAGCGCTGATATTTGCAGTGATTTACTGAATTCTGAGTCTGTCGGTAATGAACTCAAACAGATCCTCCCTGTGGATGAAGTGAGAAAACAGACGATCGCAGGCAATATACAGCAAATCATGACACTGAATCAATGTTTTTGACATTTAACTGGATTTTAATTGTAATTTACAGGAAATTTATCATAGTTTACATTAATATTAAATTAAATTAAATTAAATTAGCTGAACTTTAGAGTGTTTTTTACCCACTTAAGTACATCTTTAATGTATATGTAATTTTTCTGCCAAATGAGTAAATAGTTACACTTTATTTTGAGGTGTCCTTTTTACAGTGTAATTATAATTTTAGTACTGAGTAATATTACTACTATATGGTTAGGGTAAAGATTTAGCTAAGGGCTACTTGCAAGTAATTATGCATCATTAATTATTATATTAGTAAGTGCATGTAACGTGTATCAAGGACACCTTAAAATAAAGTGTTACCTATTTTCATAATTACTTCTATTGTCTTTGAAATATGGCTACTGCTGAATGTAATGACAAGCATTTATGATTTATGCACTTGCATGTCATGTATTTAAATACATTTGTAATTTTGAAGTTGCAATTTAGTGCATTTAAAGTCTATTAACTTTAAATGTAATATTGAATAACACAGTACAGTTAAAATGATGATTAAGTTTTTACATGTGTTTAATGTTAATGTCAACACATCCAAATAAGTGTACTTCTTTAAAACATGACAAAAAAGTATTAAAATATAATGATTTAAAATGTACTTTAAGTAGAGCTTAATTTGACTTTATTACAAAGTTCACTTTTTAAAAGTGTACTTAAGTGTGTTTAGAAAGTGTTTTACTTTAAGTCACTTAAGTAGCCTTTCATTTCATTAACACTATATTATCTGCACGTACAGCTTTTTTTTTTCTTTTCTTTTTAATATACTTTTAAGATTTAAATGACACTACAAGTGCACTAAATGTGCTTCTTCTTCACCATGGCATACAGTACATATTTCTTATTTGCTCAGAACCTCACAGCAGAATTTTTGTTATTTTTAGCTTTATCAGAATAGAGTTGACATTAAGTGTGTTTGTAGTTAGACTATTTTAGACTATTTTAATGCACTCTGCGTTTGTTTCTGCTGGTTCTTTGGGAGCCTGTAGGATATTGATGAGATATCGGTTATCTCTTGACTTTACGCACACAAAGAGACTCGACACGTTTATCGTGAAAGAGCATCTCAAACGCGATCAAACGAACACAACACAAGGTCAGAGTGGCAGAACGGCTGACAGCTGAGAGACAGACGTGTGAACGCACTGATTCTCATCTGTTTGCAAATCGAAGTGGACGAATGATTCGACTCCAGACAGCAGCTACAACTCACCTTTCTCTCGCTGTTCGCTGTGTCAGTTTATTTATTTCATGTTTGGATTCATTTGATGTTTGGCAGAGAGGAGATAAACCTGCTCATTTCACATCTCAGAACCTTTGGATCAATTAGCGTTTCCTTGCATCTTCTTTCTAGGAACGTGAAATCAAACGAGCGCGTATCTGCAGACGCTCACATCTAATGATCATCAAAACGAGAGAGACGCTCCACACACACGGACCAGTGAACGCAAACACACACACACACAAACTGCAGATGAAGTCAAACCTGGACTGTTGTTAGCGCTTCATGTGTAGATGCAGTTTGTAAACTGTAAGCAAACATTCGTAAGCCTTTAAAGCTCATTAATCCAATTATACATCAAATCACATCTGCTGGAGCTGCATTTGAAGTGATTTTTACTCTCGTAAAGTGCTTTAATGTCACACACACACACACACACACACACACTCATCAAAGCTCTTGTGTTCCTCTGGATTGATGTTAATTGGTAGATGAACGTCAGTTCTTCGCACCTGAGTGTTTCTCTGTGGATTTAGTCTCTATCCAGCAGCAGCAGATCATCAAGACCTTTAAAACCCGCTGGGAGCCCAACGGATTTGATGCTAAATCCAAGATCCCACATCTAAAGAACGGCTGCGTCCCGATTCGCATACTTATGCTACGCACTGGTTATGGGAAACTACATACTTCTCAGCATGTAGTCAGAAAGTGCTCAAGCATAACAACATTCCAAGAAGTGCGCTCGACTGTGTTGAATGTGCACTATAGTGTACTTCAAACATGAAATGTTTATTTTTAAAGTCTCTACTTGCAGATAATATAATATGAATGAAATAAAATATCAGTTAAGTGACTTAAAGAGAGATACTTCCATGACTGTTTCTAAACACACTTAAGTACACATTTAAAAAGTGACTTTTGTAATAATGTCAAATTAAGTTTTACATTAAAGGACATTTTAAATTATGTTTTAATATTTTTTTGTCATGTTTAAAGAAGTGACCTTGTTTTGACGCATTGACTAAAACACATGTAAATACTGTATACTTATAGTTTATAATATAAAATTATTATATAAAATTATAATTATATACATTATTAGGATAGTTCTATAATTATATAATTCTTATAATTTTATATTATAATTTTAACTGTAGTGTGTTATTCAATACTACATCTTAAGTTAATATCTTAAATTTACTACATTTTAACTTCATTATTACGCATTTACATCATTACACATTTAATTACATGACACAAGTTTCAATATAAATGTTATTAAAGTACTGCT
>JAFVLL020033785.1:11606-21606 GCA_021397915.2 Tor tambroides | reverse complement strand
ATTAATTGTTATTATAATAGTAAGTACATACAACATGTGTAACAAGGACACCTTAAAGGTGACATATTATGCCCCTTTTAATAATATGTAATATAAGTCTCTGGTGTTCCCAGAATGTGTCTGTGAAGTTTCAGCTCAAAATACCCCACAGATCATTTATTATATCATTTTGAAAATGCTTATTTTGAGTGGAAGCAAAAACAGGCTATATTAGAGCATGTGTCTTTAAATGCAAATGAGCTGCTGCTCCCCGCCCCCTTTTCCAGAAGAGAGCTGCGCCATTACAGCTCGTACCTGCTGAAAACATCTGTTTTGGTTCTGATTATCATGTTTATCACACTGAAATCATTTTAATGCATTTTAAACCATATTAGCTTAAACTTCTGATATATGGAGTACTAAACTAAGCTCTCATTCACACACAAGTTTACCTTAAAAACATGCATAAGTTATAAAAACAGTTGGTTATGTCTGTGAAGGTAAACAGCTGGGAACTAAATCGCATGTTTGTTTTAGATCTGTGTGGCAGCAGTGTAATATACAGTAAATAAATCAATATCTCCACAGCTCTGTTGTCTCCTCTGAGGCTGGGATGTAAACAGTGTTCTGTGATCGTCTGTGCAGCTAAAGCCAGAACAGTTAGCATGTTTTGCTCAAACTTGGAAACTTACAGATTAAGGGGCGGTAATATTATAATGAGATCCCTTTGCAACGTCACTAGGGGAGCGAGATCAAACGCTCATTTTTTCAGACGCTTGCAGAAAAAGGCTTACCAAAACAAAGATACTGGGTTAATCTTTTTCACCTTTCCTTGGTTGGTAGATGCACCGGGGACCTGATTATAACACTTAAAACCTTGAAAAGTCAGATTTTCATGATATGTCACCTTTAAAATAAAGTGTTACCGAAAGGCCACTTAAGTGACTTAAACACACTTAAGTATACTTTTAAAAAGTGACTTTTATAATAATACCAATTTAAAAGTTTTACTATAAACTTTCTCCAGTAATTATCCCCTTCTTTTGAACTTCAAAGCAAAGTCTCTTTTTTATCACTTATATTGACTTTAGTTGTGTTTATCAGTAAGAGATGAGCTTCAAATGTCAACCCTGTTACCTTAGTTTGCTTTTTGCTGATCATTAAAAAACGAGTCGAAACATCAGCATTGCATTGTCCTTAAGGAACCTTGTAGTTTCATGACGTCAAATGAAACAGTCAAGCCTGTTAGCATCAACCCTGTTACTGAAGCACATGTATCTATACAAATATATTAATTTGGGTAACACTTTATTTTAAGTTGTCCTTGTTACACGTTGCATGTACTTACTATTAATTATGCATAATTACATGCAAGTAACCCTAAGCCAAACTGGTAGCACTTTCTTTTACAGTCCTGTTCCTCATGTACATACTGTTTACTTGTTAAAGTAATTACAATAACTAGGCGATATCTAGGTACTAACCCTGAACCTACCCCTAAACCTAACCCTACTGCATGTAGTTACTTTATATTACCAGTTTTCTTAGGTAAGTCCACCTTAAGTACCCTGTCAGTACACATACTTTAAAATAAAGTGCAACCGCCAAACCTTAATCCTTACTCTAACCTTATAGTAAGTACGTGTAGTTAATTAATATTACTCAGTACTTAAATAAAAAAAATTACACTGTAACAAGGACACCTTAAAATAAAGTGTAACCTTAATGTGTCTTGAAATGGCACTGTAATTAATGACCTCTTAAACACATGATAGCATGTGTAAAAGCATCTTATATAAGGCGTCTGTTTCTTCAGTCCGTGCGTCGCTGATTTCTCACTACTGAATGGCTCTGGCTCTACAGACACTAGTAATTTGCTGTTACAACCCGATTAGTTTTGCGGTGCTTGATGTCTTATTCTCTCTAATTGCCCTGTCATGAACGCTCGCTGAACTGTAATTAATTAGCCGTGTTCCTGAATGGCGGGGCGGGTTTCATGTGTTCTCCTTGGCTAACCCGTGTCTGCGTCCAGCGTCTCTCGCTCTCTACCTGCCTGAATCTCTGCTCATCTACTGCTTCACGCTCTTCAGATGAATATTTCTGAGCGTGTCAAGGGAGAATCATACGCTGAAAGTCTTTGTATCCATTTTGAAACCTCACAAGCATGTGTAAAAAAGTGATATCTGCGCTTTAACGTTTGATGCATTATGAATGTGCTCTCATTAAAGATTCACGCGCTCTATTTCAGTGGTTAAGGTTGTCTTGGTTATTTTAATCACTGTATTGCAAATGAGGGTCTGCTCAGAACGCCGATGTGATACGAGGGCAGCTACAGGTCTCTCTTTCGCTTCAGTCGATGTTTGAGCTCCAAAACAGAAAGAGAATCGTTGTGTGTGAATGAATCAGAGGAGACTGGGGTCAGTGTGAAATGACCTCCACACAGCATCATTTCCCAGTGAAAGTCTGTGGAAAGGTACCTTCCCTTAAGAAAAGACTTGACAACATTTGCTGTTTTTTCAGCACCTCACGTCATGAGCACTGCGCTTTTAAGACTTTGTGTAAAGTTAAAAATAGTTCAACTTTGAAAATCTGTCTGGAGATCCTGTATTCTGATCCTCTCTGTCACAAATGTGTCTCTGTGAACGACTGTTTGCTGCATATGTAATGATATTTTTATGTATGACAGTAACTACAACAACATTATAAAAAAATTCACATACAGTTTACACAATTTACATAGTTGTACAAGTTTTTATTCAGTGTGGGTGTGTAGGATCACAGAGATGTGTGTCTGTGCAGATTTATAACTAGACAAGAGATCTGATTATAAGAGCAAAACATAAATAAATAAATACTAAATGTTGCAATAAAGGTTTCATAAACAGAACAGATAATTGCAGAGTGAATGTGTGTCACTTCTGACCTCTGAACCCTTGTGCCCTCAGATTTATTCATTATCATTCAGAATTTAATTATTATATAAATGCATACTCTCTCACACACACGCACACACACACTCACACACACATGCACACACACTCTCACACACACACACACATAAACACACACACACACACACACATACACACACACGCGCACACACACACGCACACACAAACACACACACGCACACACACACAAGCACACGCACACGCACACACGCGCACACACACTCACACACACACACACACACACGCACACACGCGCACACGCGCACACACACACACACACACACGCGCACACACGCGCACACACACACACGCGCGCACACACACACGCGCACACACACACACGCACGTTTCAGTCATAGTGTGGGATTTTCAATGACATCTGCTGTTTTTAAATGATGATATTTTCTATAATAACCTTGAACTTTCACACATATTTTACCTTCATTAAGACATTATTTATGATGTTTATTGATGTTTATTGAGTTGTTTTTCTTGTGGAGATCATCAGATGCTCTTCAAAACACACACACACACACACATGCGGACAGAGCCACGAAGATGTGAAGAAGGTCATGGCATCATTATGGGGCTAATGATAAACATGAATAATGAATGAAACACATAAATTATGCAGCAGGTGTCAGTGGATTATGGAATAATTCATGATAATAACACACATTCCTACTAAACACACTAAAGACTGACCTGACCCGACCGAGCCGAAGGTCTCCAGAAACCACATCAGACCACGTCAGTGATCGCTTTAGCAACTCTTATTGTTGTTATTCACATTAAACAATTAACAGTTTTGTTGTGAAATAACCTACTTAATGATAGTGTTAATTTTGTCAGCTATTTTCAATTTTAGTCTTAGTCTTAGTCCCGTGTTAAATGTCCTTGTTAGTTTTTATCATATATAGTCAACCTTATCCTATTTTATTTTATTTTAGTCGAGTTTTAGTCAAAGAAATCTGTCACATTTATGTCATGCTTTTTTTTTCAGGTATTTTTTTTGTTTGTTTTTTTTGCTCAAAATTATAATTGTAATGATTGTTGTCATCTGAGAAATTTGCATTTCAGGCATTGCACTTTCACCAGTAAGCACAAAGCAATAGAATGTGGACTCATACACATGGTTTATTTTACTCCATCTAGTGTACTGATTTATTATAGGCTATTTATTACATAAATTAATATCAAAGACTTATACATGCTCTCTGTCTACTTTATGAAAACAGGTAAACAAATGACAAATATTATAACAGTGAAATTCCTAATAATAATTCCAAATTGCAGTAGCATATGTTTCTCTATTAAAACAACAGCGTTTGAGTAAGTGCATTTATTGAGCAACCACAAACAATATAGTCGAGATCTCATGACTGAACACAGACTAGCTGAGTGACACTTTCATTTAGATCACCAGACTCCAGCTTGTTTGTTGGTGTTATCAGATCACCGTCGGCAGAAACTGTATCCTTGTAACAGAGATGCTCTGATTGGGGGATTTGAATTCTTGATATTTGGCAACCGCACACGTGAAAGCTGCTGTAGTAGAGGTGTGTACAACAGTCCGCAATAATATTCTGTCTCCTTTTTTGATGAAAATAAAAAGAGGTTTTGGTTTTTATTTTCTGAGTACATTTTAGTCTCATCTTTTATTGTCTACAAAATTGCATGTTGATGTAGTCATAGTTAATGGTAACACTTTATTTCGATAGTCCACTTTAGACATTCTACTAACAGTAAGTAACTTTGGAACTACATGTCAACTAGCAGTCATTAGAGTATTAGTAGACTGTCTTCTTAATATCTTCTAACACTTTATTTTGATGGGTTCACAACATACAACAATACCGAGTACGAGAAACTTTGCAAGTGTATGTCAACTTATTCTACTAACCCTACCCTACTGAGAGTTAGTAGACATGTAGTTGCTAATTAGTGAGAATTAGTTGACATGTTGTTGACATGTAGTTACAAAGTTACTTATAGTTAGTAGAATATCTAAAGTGGACTATCGAAATAAAGTGTAACCTAGTTAATGTTTATTGACCTTATTGTTGTCTCGTCTTTGTTTCGTTTTAGTCATGGGAAAAAAAAAAAGCTTGCCAATAAACGTTTTCCATCATAGTTTTCGTTAAAAAAAAATTAACAATACTTCAGGAGAATGAAATGGAACTGTATTCATAATCACCTACAGAAAAACAAAACAAAAAAATCAATCAATAAATAAAAACCTGCTTATTCCAGCCTAAGATGCTTTGCTGGTCTCAGCTGGTTTATACTGGTCTCCCAGCCAGGCCAGAGTAGTCTTGGTTGTTTTAAGGCAGTACAACCAACAAAATATTACATTGAGAAAGAAAAAGAAAGAAAAAAGACTTTTCAATAACAGTTTTATCTCAGAAATTGGAAGTAAACTGCAGAAATAAAAACATGAAGTAAAGTAGAAATAGTATTTTCTTGTAAAATATACTCTGATAATTCACAGCTTAGAAAAATGATTTGATCAGGTTTGCGGTGGTGTTTCTGCTCATCTGTGCTCTCCGTCAGGAGTGATTTTGGTGGCGACGGTCTCCTCCGCTGCTGTAGCGTTTGGTGGAGGCGAGGGATCTTGGAAGGCGCTGTAATTGTTCTGTACGGTTTGGAAGCGTGTTGCAGGCCAGCTGGCGGTTTATTCCTGCGAGTCTCCGCTGGGATTGTGTAACGGGGAGACGGATGGAGGTCTCTGGATCTCACTCAAAGTTCTGCGCGGGTCTGAAGTGCTTCTGGATGGAGATCTGAGGCTGTTTGTCATTATCTGTGTGTGTGTTCGGTGCTGGGGAGCACTAACTAACTAAACTAGCCAAGCTGCTCTCAAAACACTCCAGCTTTTCCAGGCGCAAACTTTAGTTTAATAAGAAGCAGTGCAACGGGACAAAATTTTACAAAACATAAAATCGTCGTGTTTATATGGATGCAGTACTCAAACGTCTTCTGCTATAATGTTCTCTCTTTCAGTCAGCATTAATAAATCTGATTCGTTTAAGTGCATCGGTTGCTTTGAATGGCTCTTTCAGATTAGTCACTTAAAAAAATGATTCATTTTGATTATTTTGGCTATTAAGAAGATAAAAATGCAATCTTTATGTGAAAGCAATTATTTATATTTTTTGCATTTAATTGCAAAAAAAAAAAAAAGTGTGTGAGAGAGAGCGATAGAGAGAGAGAGTGTTTGTCCAGAAGGCGTGGGATAAAAAGCTCAAGCTGTTCATGAAAGCACATCTCACTCTCCAGCAGTCAGTCCGAGCGGCGTTTCACTGGATCTTACCGTCCGCTTTCTGATCTTTATGATGGCGTGTGTCTGTTCATCTTAGGAATTTAATTAGCAGGCTATTAATGAACTCGTCAGTGTGTTTCTCCTGTCTTTGGGTCACTTACTCTGGCAATGATTACAGTATGTGTTCGGCTGTGTTCACAACGCCGCTGAATGTCGGCCAAATCCAATTTGCTGCTTAAAACCCATTTGTGTGTGTGTGTGTGTGTGTGTGTGTGTGTGTGTGTGTGGCCTTTTAAATGCAGCTCAGACACTGAACAGACCTGCATGTGTTCAACAGAAGTAGAGAAAAGATGTACAGTTTGTACACAACTGTTCACAAGTATGGAGTCAGTAAGATTTATTTTTGAAGGAAAGTACAGTAGTATGTTTAGTATGCATTAGTAAATTGATCAAAAGTGACAGCAAACACATTTATAATGTTACAAACGATTTCTGTTTCAAACAAATGCTGTTCTTTTGAACTTTCTGTTCATCTGTGAAGCCTGAAAAATAAAATGTATCACAGTTTCCACAAAAATATTGTGCAGCACAACTGTTTCCAACATTGATAATAATCAGAAATGTTTCTTGAGCAGCAAATCAGCATATTAGAATGATTTCTGAAGATCATGTGACACTGAAGACTGCAGTAATGATGCTGAAAATACAGCTTTGATCACAGAAATAAATTACAGTTTAACACATATTCACATAGAAAACAGCTGTTTTAGATTGTAATAATATTTTAAATTTTTACTGAATTTTTGATCAAATAAATGCAGCTTTGGTGAGCAGAAGTGACTTCATTCAGGAACATTAAAACATCTCCCTGACCCCAAATGTGAACAGTGTTTGTACCTGACTGGACATTTTAACAACATCTTTTCTTTCATGGATCAGTTGTATGTGAGATTTCATGATCACAGGCCACTTTTACTTTCTTAATTTAAGTTCAATTGTGAATTATTTGTCAATGCACGTTACTGTAAAGAAAAAAAAAGTCTTTCCCATATTTCATTAAAAGGTAAAACTTGCTCCACTTCTGAAACGAGCTTCCTTTTCACCTGATGTCATCAAAGCCTCTTCTTCTTCTTCTTCTTCTTCTTCTTCTCATATAGAGCAGCGTTTGGTCGGTCAGTTTCAGCAGTGATGCATCATTATGCAGAGGCGTCTTCCTCACTGACAGTCATTCAAAGGCGGCGTTTATTTGCTCGTTTGGTCTGTGTTAGTTTAGTGTCTGATTAACTAAATGAATTATGCAGATGAGGTGAGGACAGCAGTTGAATATGTGCTGTGATCTTGCACTGATGCTGAACGAATGCTTTAGCGTCTGGATAAACGCCATCATCAGGGTGAAAACACTCAGCTGGTCACATTCTCTGTTTAATGTCTATATGTATGATTTTTTGCTTAAAACAGGGCTAAATATCTGCATTTTTAAATACATAAATTTGCTTAATTTTATGCATTTTTAGGGGACAGTCTTTCAGGGAAATCTTTAGACTTTTTGCACTGAAATTCTACAATAATGGTTTAATGAATTTGCTCCATCAGCCAATTAGTTCTAATACAGTCATTAGTCTGTTGTGAAAAACAAGTGCATTTTAGCATACTTATTACTAAAATAATACACTTCGGTCTGAACTAAATGCATGTTTCAGACGCTTTACTGCGTGTTATTTGCAGGACATCAGTACATCTTTAAATGCAATTTCATAATTACTTCTCTTGTCTCTGAAAAATGGTTAAAGTGCTGCAGAATGTAATGATAAGCATTTATGATCAACTCAAATATACTTTAATGACATTTATATTGAAACTTGTCTCATGTATTGAAATATATTAGTAATGAAGTTGCAAAGTTAAATCTAATAACCTTAAATGTAATATTCAGTAACACTCTACAGTTTAAATGATAATCAAGTCCTCTACATGTGCTTCAGTATGTTAGTCAACACATCAGAATAAGTGAACTTCTTAAAGCACGACACTTTTTAAAAGTGTACTTAAGTGTGTTTAGAAACAGTCATGAAAGTATCTCTCTGTAAGTCACTTAAGTGGCCTTTCATTTCATTCGTATTATATTATATGAAAATACAGTTCTTAAAAATATAGCTTAAGATTTTAAGTGCACTTTCAGAACAATTAAGTGCCCTTCTTTTTCACAAGGGGTCATTTCCAGCTTAGCTCATTGGCTGTAACGTTCTCACTATATTTGAATGTCTTGACAGAAGTAAAGCGGATAGTAAATGTTATTTCATGTTGACTTCAGCTCACAGTCTGTTATATCTGGAGTTTCTGAGCGCTTTAGTTCTTCACTTCAGGAGGCAAATAAACCAACAAACAAACACATGCATATAAAACATGACATCTCTGGAGAAACGGCTCCCTGCTGCTTGCAGGTTCCCGCTGAACGTGGTTTAGTGTGTTTCTCACAGCGCAGGACATTTGCACAGGCAATTTGAGCAGACAGCTGATAGAGCGTGCTTCTGAGTAAAGAGCTGGGTCTGCACTGACCGCTGCTGGATCAGATGAATTACAGCACAGACGCTCCTGCTGTCTGACAGACTCCGTTTACTGAGGGAAGGAAAGGGTTTGAGACCAGAGACAGACAGGAGAGAGAATCTGGCAGCTGATACAAGCCTGAAACTCTCCTGAGAAAAAGAGCAGGACATGTCAAAAGAGTCTTTTCTTGAAACAACTGCGTCTTAAAGAGACGTTTCAGTTATGAGTCAAGAATTTCATCTGAGTTGCTCTTCTTCTTCTTCTTCTTCTTATTTAGCAACAACTGTTATTGTTGTTGTAGTTCTTTTTTGGTAAATAATGGAAAATAAAATAAAATGGAAAACTGCCAAACAAGTATTATATCTCATAATAATGATATATTACATAATAATAAAATAAAATAAAATGCCAAATGACCAAACACAACTAAAAAGAACATACTGTAATGTAGCAAAAACATAATAGTAATAATAATAATAATAATAATAATAATAATAGGCAAAATAAAAAAGCAAAAACAATATAAAAACTAAAAAAGAACAATGAAAATTATTATTTTTTTAGCAACACCAATAATATATGTTTTATAATAATAATAATAATAATAATAATTATTATTATTATTATTATTATTATTATAATATTATATTACATTATAATATATTATGCTACATTCATCCACAATTTTTATTTATTTATTTATTTATCTTTTTGGACAGGATCACTTTTACAGTAGTAAAATTTGTCAAGGCAACCATCACTATTTCTACAGCTCATATATAGAGTTATATCACAAACATTGATTGTTATTCATGGTGATGTTCAACCTCCAGGGCTTCACTTATTAACTAAAAGAAAGCAGATGCAAAGCAGTGTCTTTGCTGAATGCACTTCTTTCTGAATAATAATGAGAGAGAGAAGTTGGATGTAGTCATTTATTTCATTAACTGGTGTTCAAACTGATTTCAGCTCAAAACTCTGCAGATGAGACACACTCGAGACTTCAGACTTCAGAAAACAACTTTGACATCAGCAAACAAAGCAGCGCTTCAGTGAGAAAAAACTCAGAACGTGGAGCTGCTAAATGGGTCAGAAAGATGCTGAATCTCTGCTCCAATCTCCATTTAATAACAGCGGCGTGAGGAATATCTCCTCATCAGGGAAATCTGAGGAAGTTTATGAGAACTGGTAATATTAATATTCACCAAGGGCAAACACACACACACACACACACACACACACACAAACACACACACAAACACACACA